>JAINUW010000182.1:0-308099 GCA_020205615.1 Panax quinquefolius | reverse complement strand
CGATTCAAAGAAGGTATATAGAAAGGCAAAAATAAAGGATAATAAGAACAAAACTGATACGGATAGCAAATGAGTTTGCTTCCACTACAATAAGCCTGGACACTGGAAAGAAACTGCAAGAAGCATCTTGCAGAGGCTAACCAAAGAAGCTTAGTGAAGTTTTGGTCACAAATACAAATTTGTTCATGATTGAAATAAATTTTTCTTTAAGTCAAGGTTCTACTTGGGTATTGGATACCGACTTTGGTTATCATAAATATAGATTTATGAATAGACCAAGAAAAAGTAGATAGCTAAACAAAGATAAATAATCTTATGTGTGGGAAATGAAGCAAAGGTTGCTACATTAGCCATAGAAACTTATAGTTTAGCAATGCCTACGGGCAAGTCTATTAAGTCAATAAGTTGTTATTGTATTCCAGTTCTCGTTGGAAACATTATTTCCATTTTATTGTTGGACAATGAAATCTTTAGTATTATATTTAAGAACAATTGTTGTTCTATTTATAATAATAATGTTTTGTATAGGACTGGAATATCACTTAATGGATTTAGTATACTTGACTTACATGAAAATAATTTTGCAAATTGAACAAACTAGTATAAGAAAAGGAGATGGTCATTCAAAGAGTTGAATGTGTGTATTTGCTGAAATACAAGTGTGAATTATTTGAAAGGTTCAAAGAATTCAAAAGTGAAACAAATTGACAATGTATTAAGATTCTTTGATTAGATCAAGGAATAAATACTTGTGCAATAAGTTTCTAGATCATCTCAAATGGTTTTCTCATAATGGACGCCTCCTGATACGCAATAATTGATTGATGTATCCGAAAAAGAAAAATCGTACCTTGTTGGACATAGTGCGGTCCATAATGATTTTACCGACATTCCAAAGATATCCTTCCAGGATAATGTCCTAGAAATGGTGCATATCTACGAAAATGGTAACCTCAAAATCCATTTAAAGACTCCATAAAAGTTATGGACAGGGAGGATTCTTAATCTTAAGTATGTTAAGATAAGGGGTTGTCCAACTTATGTGAAAAGGTTTCAAAGGATAAGCTTGGGACAAGATTTGACAAGTATAATTTGTGGGACATCCTAAAGTAAGTTTAGGGTATATGTTCTATAATCCTACTTAGCAAAAGGTGTTTGTTCTGAAAACACACGCGCTTCTAAGATAAATGTGTTTATTATTGAAGGGGCTAGTGGGAGGATAATAGATCTTGAAGAGTTCAAGAACCACAAAACACTATAAGTCAAATAAGAGGAACCTGTAGATAGACCTATTGTACCACAAACCGAATCAGAAATGCGGAATAGTACCAAAGATACCTAGGAGGTATGGATTCATCATGGATGATGATGATGAGGTACACATCATAGAAGATGATGATCCGAGTTATATTCGATGAGGTAAGACTTCTAGTGTGTATAAAAGGGTCATTGGGAGCGCGTTGACATTCCTAGTATTATATGTTGATATACTACGGATAAGGAATGACATACTAATGCTACAATCATCGATAAAGATAAAGTTGTCTAAACAATCCTCCATGAATGATTTGGGAAGAGTATCATTATTGGGGATGCAAATCTATATGAGATAGATTTAAAAGATGCTCGACTTAACCCAAGGAACGTATATTCATTTGATGCTAAAGTTGTTTAGCATGGCAAACTCTAAGAGATGTCTCACGTGTCGATGAGCTATGGAGTGTATCTCTTAATAGTCCCCACAGACTCTCGAAAAGAGAGTCGCATGAGTGACAATCATGTATGCAATGAAATGTACGAGACCGGATGTTGATCGGTCGTATTATGGAGAAGTTCACTATGAGTCGCTGAAAAACATCTTAAAGTGCTTAACCCAAGCACTAAGGATGTGATCATATTCATGGTGGGTCTTAATTAAAACTAGAGGGCTTAAGACTCAAGTTTTTAGATGCACTAAGACGACGAAAAAATCCACTTTAAGGTAAAGGTTACCTTGAGCAAGTTAGTGCGATGAATTGAAAGGTTCCAAAATGTGAAAAGAGTTCTTTGGTTTAGTGATAAAGACAAAGTAGATAGCTATAAATGAAGCTACAAGTTGATTGTTTGGATTAAAAGTTCATTACAGAACTAAGAATAGTTCCTAAGTCTCATCTTGGATCTAAACATGTGTTGTGGCACTTTCATTTGATTATAAGAATCATTGAAAGATGGGAAATCACTATAGAGATAGTGGACTCTCATAAACAACATTACATATCCATTAACTAAAGCTTATCCAACAGCAGGATAATCGTCACTTAGAGAAGAAGAATATGAGTTACCATGACGATTGGCTTTAGTGCAAGTGGGAGATTGAAAGTAGTATGCACACAAGCCAATCATGTTTGATGATAAAGCATATACTTTGTAACAATCTTATTCATTTATTAATAAAAGGTATTAATTTATTAAAGGCTTTTAATTATCTACATGATGCTGTTTTATAATATGTGATAAACCCATAGTTTTAAGCAATGCTTTTAGAATAATGATGATGATCATTCTAATGAGATCTAAATTCTTAGAAAGCTTAAAACTAAAATAGTTCCCAATCATTGGATTACTAAATTGGGGATTAGTGAATCCGGATAGATTGGTACATCGTTGCTTGCTCATTGGATGAGGATGATTGATCTCATGATCATTTGTGTGGAGACACTAAAGCAAGTATGTAGGTGCTTATTAGAGAATAAGTTCATTTGAACGTGGCTCACTAAGGAATACCTAATGGAGTTTTATTTGCTGTCAATAGGAATTCTGTAGTGATAGTAGTATAAGTAATCCTTGGACTTGAGATCATCATAGTATCTTGTGTATGATGAGTTATACTTTGACTTATTCCTTAAGACCCTTAGGGTATATCAAAGGGTATGCTTGGGTATAATAAGTTGTACATGGAGATAATGTATGATCAATAAAGAATCTACCACTTCTAATAAAGAAGAGAAATGTCCTATGTGATTCGATAAATGACAACCCAGTAGAGTCCTTGGCGGCGCGTAATGAAATTAGAAAGGAGTTTCTAATTTGCATTATTTGAGTTGTGCATTTAAGGATCGAAATACATATAATTAAATAAAATAAGACTTGACAATAATTCCATGTCTTATATTTAATTGGGACATTGTATGGTGGAAGGATTGAATTGTCTGGTAACTATTTACTCAAAGGTTCTTTAATGATTAATGTTGAAATCTATATTATCCGGAAAGTCGTTGATCGCTAGGGAGAACTTATCCTATTGTAGAATAAATATTATTTATTTAAATAAATTAATTGTTTAATTTATTTATTTAAATAAGATTAGAATTGTTCTAATTGATTTATTCACAACCGGTTTTAATATGGAGAACCTAAAGGGTCACACCATAAAAGGAAGAATAATTATTTAAGAAGTTAATGGCATAATCGTAATAATATATTAAGTATATTTAATTTAATCTATGGTGATAGAATAAATTAAATAGCTTAATATTATTATTTAATATTTTAGAAATATTAAATATAAATTAATAAGAGGAGTCTTATTAATATTATTACAATTATTATTATTTTAATTTCTAAAAGAGTTTAGGAATTAATTTAATATAAGTACTCTCATTTATTCCTAATAGGATTAGGAGGGAAAATTAGTTAAAGGAGTTTAATTAATTATCCCTAATAAGATTAGGGAGCCCATTTAATTAAAAGAGTTTAATTAAATAATACCTTATTTTATTAAATAAGGTTACCTGATATCTTTATAAGAGTAGTCTTATATCAGATATCAGGGAGGTACGTAATAATTCCAATTTGTTGGAGAGTACACCCTTTCTATAGAGATAGAAAACTAGGGTTGAGTCAATACACCATCTTCTTGAATTCTTTATTTTTCCTTGGTGGATCACCTCTAGAGGCCAAACGCTTGGGTGGCTAACGTTGATCAAAGGAAGGAACCAAACCCGGTGGATTCAAGTTGAATGTGAAAAGGATTGGAGGTGAACTTGTACTTGAGGAAGCTCGGATCTTCAAGGGTATGTTTGTTCTTCATATCTTTTCGTTTAATTAATAATTGTGCATAAAGGGTGATCCGGGTATATGGTTTGTAAATTTTAAACTCTGATTTTTACACGCTTCCGCTTAATTTTTGCAATTTGATTGCGTTCTTGAATATTACAAACCTAACATCTTTGAGGCAAGCTTTATTCAAATCTCTGTAATCCACACAAACTCGCACCTCCCTTCCCGGTTTCGGCACGAGGACTATGTTGGATAGCCATTTAGGGTATGTTGACATCATGATGATGTCGGCTTGAAATTGTTTCACAATTTCTTCTTTAACTTTCAACTTCCACTCAGGTTTCAATCGCATGAGCTTCTGCCTGAATGACTTGAATCCCCCTTTGATGGGAAGGCGATGAATGATAATGTCCGTGTATAAACTGACCATGTCTTCGTGAGACCATGCAAAGACATCCTGGAATAGGGTCAATAGAGTAACCATGTCATTCCTTTGGTTTTGAGTGAGGTCTGTACTAATTTGGATTTGTTTGGGGATTTCTAAGGTTCCGAGGTTTGAAAGAGGTGGTTTGATCAAGATTTGGCTTGGGTTTGTCTTTGACCCATTCTTTGATCTCCTGAGGTATCTCATAGTCCTCTCGTATTTCCATCAAGTCTGAGTCCAACTTTACATCAAAGTTATAGTCCTTGTGGAGAACAGGCACCTCATCAACAAATACAGGCACATCTAAATTCAGAGTCCTGAAACAAAATATGCTTTCACTTAGTATATAACAACACTGTTCAATCACACAAAGTGTTAGCCTGTAATGACAAAAGTAACTGCTAATACTATTCAAAAAAAAGTAGCGATTATTGCTATCTACAAGGTAGAGAGTTTCTTCCCTTTTACCCTCGGGCTTACTAATGCAAGGAGTCTTTGCTTGATTATCGAGGGCAAAGTCTTGTGGATTGCAGTGATGAGGGGGCTATCATCAACCTCCTTCTCCCAAATGATGACTATTACGTCTGGGCAATCATCGTCTGGGGTATATCTGTTTGAGAAGGGTTTGTTTGGGTTTTTGTTTGGTTTGACCGCACCATTGATGGCTGCCTATGTACTCCTATTGAAGAGGAGATCAGGTCTTTCGTAGTTCAGGCTTTGGTTTGAAAAGGTTCAAAGGGGTAATAAGTGGTGAGAAGAGTGTAGAGATGTTTTTTTGTTTTGTTTTTTTTTATTTTTATTTTTATGCATGGAAAATAAAAGGCATACTACGAAGAAAGTGATACCGTTCTAACATTTTCTAGAATTCGCAACTTTATCCCCTGGATCTACATCTTCTTGGCTAGCTTGAGGCCTGATAGTCCAGTTGTTAGTGGTTATGTTGCCTTCAGGGCTCATGATAGAGGTTACCCCTTGATTCTGAATGTCTTCGCTTGTGGCCATAACTTGATTGCTTCCTAATTTAGTACATTCCTCAGGGACGTTTGCAATGGACGCATCACAAAAAGGGATGAACTCTGGATAATCTAATGGGTTGGATTCCCCGACAATCTCACCACCTTTCCCTTCATCTATTCCTTCGCCTTCTTCATGGGTTTCAAAGGATTCAACCATGAAATCTCCCTCGAACGATTGTGTCATTTCTTGCAAAGAACTTTCCTTTTTGGTTTTTTCTTCCTCGAAAAGGATTAGTATTTCCTCCGCATCATCCAAGGTGATAAGATCAGGAACGTGGTTGATATCTTGGAACCATGGGACGTTTGATGTTGGCGGGGGAATCTCCTTTGTGGATGCCTTTATCTCTTCTGTCACTTCTTGCATTAGGATCAGTCCACCTTGTGCTCTGGTAGAATTGTCGCTCATAGCCTTCACCTCATTTGAATTGCCTGTCTCGAATGGACATCTTAAGCTTTTTATTTCCTTTTCACCTTTTTTGGTCATGGGAAATTCTATATCCAGCTCTCCATTTTCAATGAGATCCTGGATTTTATGTCGCAAAGACCAGCATTTTTCAGTCGTATGCCCAAGTGAGTTAGAATGGTAGAGACATATCTTGGTGGAGTCATAACTCTTTATCTTGGGTTTTATAGGAGGCAGCAACTCAGTAATCCTTCCTTCGCTTATCAGAAAGTGTAGCATTTCTTCTTTTGATTTTCTCAGAGGGGTGAATTTTCGGACTCTTTTAGAGGTTGTCTGATCTTTCATCTTTGAGAATTCGCATTCCCTCGATTGGTTCTTCCGCTGGCGAGATCCTCTAACAATTTTATCATCCCCCTTTTCTTGTACTTTCAGCCTGCTTTGATCTTCTTCATTTAGCTGGCTCATCATGGAGAGATATGGGCTTATATTATGGTTAACCTCCTTTTTCTCTTGGCTTTCTGATAGTTGAGTGAAAAATTGCCTTGTTTCCTGATGTTGGCGCACTATCAACTTAGCCAGCAGATTTACTTGATTCTGGATCGCCTCTAATTTTTGCATTACTGGCATACCCTCCTCCGAGTTTTCCCACCCTAGGACATTTGTTATGTGCTTTTGGGGGTATTCCTCCATCCTTCGTATGTACTTACGAATTGGATACATTTCAGCGCTTCCTGACCCGATCATGTTTATTTCTTCCGTATCATGTTGCAACGGAAGGTTGGTGTTGACATTTTGTTGGTCAGGTTGTTCGACCACAATACTGCCACTTTCTATCAGATTTTGAATCTTATGTTTTAAAGACCAACAATCCTGTGTATCGTGTCCTGGAGACCCTGAGTGGTAAGCACATCTCTGGCTTGGATTGTATCTTTTGCTCCCTGGTTCCAGAGGTAGAGCTAGTTCGGTAATTTTCTTGTGATCCATTAATATCTCCAATACATGTTCAAGGGAATCGCCTAGTGGAGTGAATACCCGATTTTTCGTTCTTTCAAATTTTCTTTTCCTGTCTGGGTATTGGTTGAATGTAGTCTATTGTTGGGATGGCAGATTGTCTTGCATTTTCCAAATGGGGGGACTGTAGTTTGGCCTCCTAGCTTTCCCCTGTACAACAAGGGATACATCATCATTGCCTTTATCGGATACCCCCTTGGGATCGGTCGCATACTTGCCAGTTTGTATATGTTTGGCGACTGCTTCCAAGGCAGTGAAGTCTTTAATATTGCCTGCCTTCAGGCCCATCTCTGCCATTTCTCTGTGTTTGATCATTTTTGCAAAAAGCTTTCCTATGCCTGCTAGGATCCTCTCATAGTAAGGAGCCTCTTGGATATCAATAAATGTCATTACCATCTCAGTTTCTGTCATTGATGGAATAACTTGCGCTGCTAGATGTCTCCACCTTTGGGCATATTCTCGGAAAGATTCAGTACTTTGCTTTTTCACTTTAGTCACTTGATATCGATCTGGTGCCATTTGTGACTGAAAACTGTACTGATTTAGAAAGGCGTGGGCCAATTCTTCCCAGATGTGGATTTTGGCATTGTCAAGTCGCGCATACCAGGATTTAGCTTCTCCAGTGAGACTCTTTTGAAAAAGTTGCATTCTAAGGCTTTCATTTTCAAAGATAAGACCCCGATTCGCCAATGTACACTTTTAGGTGCGTATATAGGGATCGCTTTGCCCATTGTACTTTTCAAACTCGGGACTTTGAATTTGGTAGGATATTGAGCCCCAGGAATATACTGAGATCTACGAATAGGTGACACTCCCATAATTTCCGTCCCTTTAATTGGCCGGGATGGTATCCTCCATTTGTTGGACTTTCTTTCTTATATCCCCGGTTTCTCGATCATCCACGAGATTTGTGATTTCTTTATTGGAATGAGGTTTAGGTATATGGGTTTCCATTTTTTTACCAATGCCCTGACTGACCCCTAGTGTGAAGGACTCTGGTTGAGTAGGCATTGTTTGGCCCTGCATATTTTTACTTTGTTCTTTTAGAAAGACAACCAATTCTGCTATCTGATTCCTTAATCCTTCAAACTCCTCTCGGGAAACAGGAGTAGGATCAGGCTGGCCCGGTGTAGCCATGCCTAACGGTGGGATCAGTGCCTTCTTGGACTTTAAACGGGTAACGGGACCGATTGCTTCCCTGCGAAAGACTTGCATAGTTTATTCTTTAGGGAATGCATATAATAACATGTTATGTGACGTGTTCATTTTAGGAATTTTATCCTGCAAAACTGATGTTAGCTGTTTGTAGCATGTTAAATATGTATGTGTACACATTTCTTCATATTTCTCATTACATGGAGATAGATATGGAATGTAATTACAAGTAATTGTGTTTACAAGTAATTTGAAATGAGAGCATGAAGAGACTTTCCTCCGTTTTGGGTTTATCAGAGGCTGACCTATCT
Source organism: Panax quinquefolius (assembly GCA_020205615.1). Taxonomy (NCBI): domain Eukaryota; kingdom Viridiplantae; phylum Streptophyta; class Magnoliopsida; order Apiales; family Araliaceae; genus Panax; species Panax quinquefolius. Next base: position 299,741 of record JAINUW010000182.1, on the reverse strand, counting down.
TAGGTTACTCTTGCTGCTTTTTGGCATGAAGGTTCCCAAATCATCGCAATCTACTAGGCGGGAAGTTAATCCGGTCTTTTCAATGCGAGCCGAATTTGGGTGGTGCCTTTCACGAGCCTCGGAGAATTAGTCTTCTCACGAGTCCGGTAATCAAACACCGACGGGATAGCCTCCTGGTGGAGGGACCACACAACATACATTCATATACATCGCGTCTCACCGTATGAAATGATGACATGTGCGAAGCACTAATATCACAAGCAGATATGGTGCGAAGCACTAATATCATAAGCAGTTTATAGTGCGAAGCACTAACATCACACACATATATGATGCGAAGCACCAAGTGCAATCAAGGCATGCATTCGTACACATTCATCCAATGTAAATGCAACATCCACACACAAGTAGATAACAGTTTTGAAAAGATTGTAGTAGCGGCTTAAGTCCTCTTACTGGAGTCCCCAGCAGAGTCGCCACCTATCGACGTCGGGATTTTTGGGTGTCCCTTTCCGTTACTTGTTCTTTGGTGTTCTCATTTTAGGTGAGATTTGTTTGAAAAAACAAGTGAAAAAGGTCCGACATGTATAATGTCGACGATGGGACTGTTTAAGAGTCACCAGTTGGTTTTTTTAAATGGTTGTACCAACACAACCGAGAAAAGGTTTGCACATTGACCCAATGATGTGACACTGATATACGGGTCGGCGAAACCGAGATTCATTTTAGGGTCAGGGGACTTGGTTATCTTGGGGGAAGGTGTTAGGCACCCCACATCCGTCGTATTACTACAGTGACCGCCTCTTTTCAAGAAACTATTATCTGAGTGTGTGTGTGTGTGTGTGTGTGTGTGGGGTCAATGTCTTTGTTATATGGAAGTTATGCGAGGCCTCGTTCAACCTATATACACGAGGATTTGAATTTATGTAAAAATTCATTTTTAGCAAGATATGGCGTTGATATTTTATAAAAGAGGTTTTTCAAACCACGATGCTCAATAGGAATTGAGACCTTTTACACTCCCATTTTATTAAGTGATAATTTGATTGATTTTATTTGTGAATCTGAGGCATCCGTATTTAAAAATAATATACAAAAATAATGCCGACTTCCTCGTGGGTATGAAAACCATCTGAGGAAATTCAGACATCGCAGAATAATTTACAAGCTGCTTACAGCTGAAAATGTCCATCACGGGAACCGAATCTAGATCCAATGGGATGAATCTGTGATCACATGATTCCTAGGCACACAAAATATGGCAATTTGTATAAAAACAATAAGCAGGTATATATATATATATATATATAAAAGCGGTAAATATATATATATAGACGGGATCACCAACCACGAAGTATCTCCATGGGGATCGAAAATATAAATGAAGTCAGAGATATGGCCAACCCACCACGAAGGAAACTCAAAGGACGAAATGTAAATAAAGTCAGAAATGCGATCAATCGCCACGAAGTAAACTCCAAGCGAGATGAAATGTAAAGAAAGTTGTAAATGCGATCAACTTCCACGAAGGAACTCGTGCGAGACAAAATAAATATATATATATATATATATATATATATATATATATATATATATATATATATATATATATATATAAAAGCAATAAACGCACCGGATATAAAACCCAAGCTCATCGAACATAGTTCGACCACAGTTCATATATATAAGTATATATATATATATAAAAGCGAGTAAACGCACCAGACCGAAGTCTAGGCTCATCGAACAAAGTCCGACACACAGTTGATATATATATATATATATATATATATATATATATATATAAAAGCGAATAAACGCACCAGACCGAAGTCTAGGCTCATCGAACAAAGTCCGACACACAGTTGATATATATAAGTATATATATATATATATAAAGCAAGAAACGCCTCGCATCAAGTTCAGGGCTCATCGAACAAAGTCCGATGACAATTTATATATATATATATATATATATATATATATATATATATATATAAAAGCAATAAACGCCTGCATCAAGTTCAGGCTCAATCGAGGCATAACTCGATAATGTTAGTTAATATATATATATATATATATATATATATATATATATATATATATATATATATATAAATGAAACCACCACCACAAGTCAAGTCACAGCAAGCAAGCAACACGACTCTCAACGTGTAGAAGGTGTGTGCAAAGATGAAGAGAAAGACTCTAAAGTGTGTGAGAAGGCTTACTGACTAACCGATAAAAAGGGCTTCTATATCTTTAGAGTGGGTAAACACTTGGGCTTTTGTGGGTACAAAGAGGCTATATATGAGCTCACAGTGTTTGAAAGTGGAAAATACACTGTATGGGCGAGTCTGAGCAAATTGTGCGGGTTTCCCGTCTTTTTTCTTACAAAATGGGCACCCCAAGCCCCATATTTATAGAGGGGGAGCCATAAGTCTACCTGTGGCACCTAGTAGCAGTAATACTGCTGGTGCCGGGGCTGCCGCAAAGGTGTGGGTCCCGCCCGTGTCGAAATGCGTGTCTGCGTTGTTGCTTCGATCGCTCATAACTTTCAATTCGGGAGTCCGATAGACGCGTGCCATATCATTCCGGAAAGCTCTTTCCGAGAGCTACACAATGACATATGATTTGACCTTTTTTGATTCTAGGAAGATGGGTCCATGACCGAAATGACATTCATGGGTTTCCGTCAGGCAATCCGGTGAGCCGTTTTGTGTAGTTTGCGCTCTGGAGTTAAGATATCGCTCTTGTGGGACTTCCTTTGAAGTATTTTGAGTTGACATGAGTGTATTTGAATTGAAGTGAATTTGAGTTGGCAAAATGACCATTTTGCCCTCCCGGGTTATCTCTCGGGTTTTACTTGTGATTGTAGCGATCGTTTCTCAGGGTTATATCTGAGGTTGACTTGATGTTGACTTTGACTATCCTCAAGATTATCTCTAAGGTTGGCTTGACCTCCTGGGCCTATCTCCAGGCTTTGATCTTGATCCTTCGGGGTCATCTCCGAGGTTAAAACTGACTTTCCCGGGGTTATCTCCGGGGTCGGAACATGATTTCCCGGCTATCTCCGGGGTTGGATTTGGTTACTCCCAGATTGCGATCTGGGGTTTGATGGTGAACTTCTGGTAGTATCCGATATGGATTTGGATTGTCTTTCAGGGTTCCCTCTTAAAAGATGAATCTGTCCTCCTGCAATGTTAGTAACAGTAGAAGAAAATTTTTAGTGTCTACATTATATTTTAGTGAGTTTTCAGATTCGTGTTCTATGGTTGATTAATATGGTTAAACCTTAAACTAAAGGTTATAACTTAACTAAGATGAGAATTGAATCTATGAGGATAATGTGTACGTAGCTAATTGATGTGATAATCCTAATGGTATGTGTAGGATATTGGAGTACGTGAATTGTAATTGTATAGCTTACGCAAGAGGCAAGTTCGCTAACTTTTGTTACTTTATTATTCAATAATGTTTTCTTTTGACCGTTATTTTGGTATACTTATGCAAGTCTCCTAACCTTACTTTTATGTTATTCAAGTTTCTTGAATCTATTATTCAATTGAGCAAGTTCTCTAACCCTAATATTTCATTATGCAAGTTCCTATTCCTAACTTGTTATTGTTATGCAAGTTCTTTATTCCTAATTTATTGTTGAGCAAATTAATTAATCTTTGTTTCTTCATCCCAAACGAGATTGCTTTGGTTATTCAAAGTCTGCAATTTTATTGTAAGCAAGGTGTTTAATCATCTACGAATAATTGTTGTTTGATCTCTGATCACCAATGTCATTGTACAATCTTACATTGTTGTACCAAACTTTTAGTTGACTAGCGATCGTTCTATTGATTCAACTAATCCTTAGTTAATGAATATTCTAAACTCTAAATTACCCTTAAAGTCAGTCCAAACTAAACTTCCTTTGGTTTGCTTATGAATTTGTACAGTTTAAAGAGTGTATAGTCGGTGACTAATACTTGTTCAGCTGATAAACCATTGATATCCTATCTCTTATTGATACATTGGCATAATTCGATTGTAACCAAACTCTTAAGTAGTTATTGATCCCTACTTAATTCAACCAGTACTTGGTTGATGAGCGTTCTAAAGATCTAGAATTCCTTTGAAGTTAATTTTGACACCCCCAAATTCAGGTACTTGAAACCCGAACTCGGTGCTTCACGATACCATTTCTATGAGCGAAATAATACTAATAATAATAACAATAATATAAAAATCAAACTTAATTTACATATATCAGAGTCTAATCCCAAGTACGCAACCTTTACTATAATTCTTTACATGATAGATAATACATATCATTGTATTAATACAGTTTAACTATTACAAAAGATACCATTAAACATATTCTGTTTGCTTTCCTTTTAACTTGTTCTTATGCTCAACCTTGGGTTTAATCATGCCTAGCTGAAAATATTTAAATTTAAAGCAAGAATTAGCATTTGGGTGCCCAGCAAGTAATAACAATTATAAATATAATTAGCTAAAAGAATTAAATGTTTTCTTTATACATCACTTATACAATGATTCAATAGTTGTGAAGTAAATTAAACCTATAATAATAACATAACAACTCTATATCACATTCTTGAAACTACGTATTGACTATAAATAGGGTTAAGGTGACATTCTATGAACATTGTTTTCTAATTTTGAAAAGTTTAAACATAACTTCATCTGCAAACCTTCATAACTTACGGACACAAGGGTGTAAATCCCATGGTCCCTGTATTGATCAATACTGCATGCAAGAACGATATCATCGCTCACTTTGTCCGCCTTGGGCACATAAAAGTTTTCCCTTGTTCAGGATGTTCATACTTAGTCAGGAATCCGAACCAAAACAATTTGATTGGATACAAAAATGTTTTATCATATTCAACGATATTTCTAAATCTGTGTCTAGCTGATCAAATAGCTTAGACGGCTTTTCATTAATGTATACATATGGGGATTCAATAAGTATATATAAATATATCAACATGTGATTAAATACAATGATTATCCAAGTGAGGTCACTTGTATAACCATATTTAAAAATTAACGAACAGAATAAATATATCTGAATTATATAATAATACTATGTTGATAAACAATGATTGGATACATAATATGTATAACAAAAGGGGTAATAATCTGGTACAATAATAATATAATTCTGAAACTTTCTTACTCATGTCCATTACATAAAGAAAATGCAAAGGTAGGATACTTATTCTGTCTCACGCTACAATACGTACATAACTTAGTTTTTATCTTTTGTATAACAACCTATCAGTAATAAGATCATTTTACTGATTAGAATAACATACTATAACACATAAGATCGCTTATTGCGATCAAAGACATAACCTAATCACTTTGTCACACATATTCAACAGTCATTGAATCACTAACAATCATTAATACAGTCAAAATATCTAAGTCCATATCAATTTCTGAAACATGTTGTGTACCGATGGCTTTATCAGGTAATTATCAAGTCTAAGACTCTATCCTGTAGTTCAATATATGTAAGTATCAGTCATATTATTTTTAAATGACTTATAATAATTTTTAAACATTTATTATAATTTATCATGAATTTTCAAACACCTAATCATTATTAAATGATTTAAATATTAAATAATTCTATTATCATTAATATATAATTAATACTAAACCATTAATGAAACCATTGCCAAAATCTTAAAGTTATTTATAATAACTTAAAATAGTTTTAAAACATTAATATTACCCTTAAATGATTAAAAATTATTTTTAAATAATTACCATTAATATTTAATTATTAATGTACCATTTATCCAAATATTAAAAGTCATTAATTATAACTTAAAATATTTTTTAATTCATTTATATCATTTTCAAATGATTTTAAATTAATAAAATCATTTTAAAACTATTTATTTAATATAATTACTAAATAAATTTAATATCATTAATATTAATTTATTTATGAAATTATCCTTTAAATATTAAAAGTTATATTTTATAACTTAAAATATCTTTAAACACTTTATTTTCATTTAAAATAATTTTTCTAATATTAAAATCATTTTAAACTAATTTATTTAATATAATTATTAAATAAATTTAGTATCATTAATATTAAAATATTAATATTTTCATGACAAAATATCAAAAGTTATATTTTATAACTTAAAATATTTTTATAACATTTAAATTATTTTCATATGATTTTTAAATCATTAATTCTATTTTTCATAATTTATATAATATATTCAATAAATAAATTAATTATCATTAATATTAATTAATTAATTAAAAATTCATCACAAAATATTAAAAGTCATTAAAAATAACTTAAAATATGTTCTTATACCATAATATAATTTAAAATAATTTTTCAAGTATTAAAATCATTTTTAACTAATTTATTTAATATTATAATTAAATAAATTAAATACCTTTAATATTTGTTAAAATACTAAATATTTATTAAATATATTCAAAATTATTAAAAACTAATTTTCGGACTTTAAAATATTTTTTAGTAATTTAATTTGTATTTTTAATAATTAAAAACTATTTTTTTCCATTTAATAAATAAAATAATTGATTTTAGAAATTATCTTCGCTAAAAGTGGCTTTAGTGACAAAACTTTCGCTGATTATGTTCTTCAGCAAACCCAGATTGTAAGACCCCAACTTTTATAAATAAAGATGAATTTTCCATAAATATCATTTTTGAATATTATGGAATGAATTTGATATAATGTTATAGTTGTGGGTAATATTTATAAATTTTGCAAAGTACGCAAGCTATTATATAATATTCGATTGGTCGGTGAATATTCGTTTTAACAGGGAATATCCGTACAACGGCATAATCATTGGTGGACCCCACAACAAAATTATTGTCGGATTGAGAAAACGACAAAAATACTTTATGAAAATAACGGCGGAAGTTTTACCGTTAACTGTTGAAACACTCGGTGTTAAAAGTATAGTAGCACACGTAGTATTGATTATTGATGTTTATGTGAGAAGTCACTTAATTTTGTTCAATTATTGTTACAGTAATTGCTGCATAGTATCTCACGTTATTTGATTCAATTATTATCAATATTTTATATAATCAATAATTGAGATGACAAAGTTATTAATATTATTATTTACAATATTAACGATGTCTAGAAGTTCTGTCAAGGAGAGGTTTGGTCACCTAATTGCGCACTTGATGGGAGAAATCCTTATTGGAAAGCCCCTCTTTCTGGGAACGACACAGTCGATTAATATTGTGAATTATAATAATGATGATGAGTTTTGTTTTATTAGTATTATTAATGTAATAAAACTGAAAAGCTTTTTATATAAACCAGAATACTTTTATAAAGTTATTCGTTTTATTAGACTATAAGTAAAATATATAATATTCTATTATGTAGTATTTTACATAGTAAAATCTTTTATATAAAATGTAATACTTTTATAAAGTTATTTGTTTTATTAGACAATAATTAGAATATATTATATTTTATTATGCATAGTGTTGCATAGTTCCTGCATAGTGTTTTGCATAGTAAAATCTTTTTATATACAACATAATACTTTAATAAAGTTATTTGTTTTATTAGATTTTAAATAATATATATATATATATATATTTAGAATATATTATATTTTATTGCATAGTGCAGCATAGTATCCTTTCTATTTTCCTATAAATAGGATGCTTAGTTAGAATTGAAAACTACACCAGAAGTTCAGAGAATTCTTCTATAATCTTGAGCGTATTTCTTTAGATTTTTAAGAAGCTTTGAGCGTAGTGTAAGTTTTCTTCAAGAATATCCTCGCCCTACCAGTCATAATACTATTCTTTTACGGTAAGAGATATTATTTGTTGTACTCGTAAGGGGTATTCTTTCTTTCTTATTCATGAAGAGAACTTCTGTTATTCCATTTTTAATATTACATTGGAATAACTCAGATATCGTGAGCTACCCTATACTTGGTGAAATTCTTACATTATTCCATTTTTATTATTACATTGGAACATCATGTACGTGCTTTTACGTGACTGGTTCCATTATTTATCATTCATTGGAACATCATGTCTATGTTTTACGCATGACCGGTTCCATTATTTATCATTCTGTTGGAACATCATATATCGTGCTTTTACGCATGACACCGGTTCCGCTAATTATTATTCTGTTGGAATATCTTGTGCAATATGCGTTCTGCGTGACACATGTCGAGAATAAACATGTGAATGATATTCCTATTAATATATGAATTGATTATGATATATATGTGAATGGATATGCATGTATGCTTGCATTAAGAAAAGATGTAAAGTCCTTTTATAGATAATAGAAATATATGTACAAGGACTTAGAATGAATTGATCAAATATATTAAGTTGATCCTACATAAGCAAAAAAGCGACTTTTAAAGTTTTTAAGTCCTTAAAAGAAATGATGTAAGGACTATAAATATAGAAAGATCGAAGCTTGTTAGGTTGATCTTATGATGTAATATGTTCGTTCGACGAAAGCGTCGATCATCTTGCACGAAGTCACCCAGTCATGAGTCTCGATCGCCGAGAAGTCGAGGAGGTTAACTCGAGAGCTATCGATTAGTGCGAGAGATCGTAGTAGAGTATGCAAGATAGTAGATCTCGAATTTGTAGGATACGCCGGGAAACGAAGAAGAAAAGTAGTGTCGTGTGTCAGTGAGTAGAGCTTCCTCGAGATCGTAGTGTGCCGAAAGTCATGTTCGTAATCGTAGAGGCTACCTACTATGAGCGATCGATCATCCGCCAAAGCGAAGATGAAACGTAGATTACACCCGTAGTCGTAGAGTTCTCTCGATCTTGATCCGAAGCGGTCAAGGATCGTAGATCACACTGAGTTCATAGAGTCTATTGATTACATCGAGATCGTGGTCAAGCAAGATCGATCGGATGAAGACAACAAGCACACGGCGTAAATCGTAGAGTGTCAAGATCGATATCGGGATCGTAGTGTCGCACCCAAAGTGTCAATCGTAGAGTGCGAACTACGACCTCAATGTAAGTGCTCACAATGCCAAGGCGAATCGTAGAAACATATATGGTTCTCAACAAATGAAACGCCCGAATAATATCCAAAGGCAAAGCCTTTCGGTTCAAGCTATAAGATACATCCAAGAAACCGAAAGCACTCAACCAATGGCATGCGAGGCTAACGAAGATCTAAGCACCAACCCAATCGGCATCAAGATTGAGTTGTAAGGACATTCGTGATGAAGTCTTCCACAAGGAGATCTAAAGAAGACTTGAAGGACTATGGAAAGACTCGTATTGCTGATATTAATGCGGTAACTATAAAGTAAATAAGACAACGATCATGGAAGCAACCAAGATCGTAGTGTTTAAAACAAAGGAGGAACTGGAAGGATTATCTGGGCGGAAGGAACTGAAATTTACAGTAGTTAAAGTTATATACAAATTAAGGTTACCTATTCGTATAAACTCTTGATCGTAGGTTAGATGAAAGTAATTGATGAAGCAAGATAAAGTGGTGACCTCGATGAGGTTATGTGAAAGAAATGAAATTGTCATATAAGCTATGATAAGTTCGGAAGATCGTTGGAATAAGCAATGTAGATGTTAATATACATAGAATACTTGGTTTGCCAAACAAAGGGAAGACATGTAGACAGTAATTATTGAGCCTACGAAGAAGGCAATATATGCTCAATAATTGTTGTGAAATTACGCAAATGTACCTGTTTATTTATTGATTCAATTATTGACGCGAGGTTTTTCATATTAGCATTGCTTTCAATAATCGGATGAGAATGATTTCCATTAATGATCAATAATTCATATTAATTCTGAATAATATTATTAGGATAACATTATTGGCAATGTCTAGAAATTTTGAGTCACCAAGAGCAGATATTGATGTGATGTTACTGAGGATAAAATATTGATGATGGATCATTAAATTCATTAGATTATAGTAGATATTCATTCTCTATCGTAACTTTTCTATGAATTATTATTTAACTTGCGAAGATATTGATCCGAAACTTGTTGTAATCGTATTCATCAGTTTTCCACTATTGGAGACTAACGATATTTGTTGTATATTATCTTAGCGTTAATATTCTTCTTCGGGCTGATTGACTCACCCTTTTCCTTGTTGTTCCATTTTTCTTCTCGGTGAGGCGTAGAATGTAGCGAGTACTAGTCGGGTATGAATGAAGGTTCTGAAGAGTTGTTTACGTAGTCCTCACTATTATTGTAAATAATGTTCAATAAATATGATGAGGATTTATTGAGTATAAATATTGTCTAAAGATAATATTTCTATTTAAACTCAAATTTTATTATTGTGATAATAATTGTAGTTGATTACGCTATCATGTATTTGGCGACTCGAGAACGGGTTTACATGGAATGGACCTATTTTTGAAATATTTTTAGTATCGTGAGCTTAGGGATATGATCTCTGGCAATCACGGAATGAATCTTAGGAGGAGAGCAGACTAAAATCCTTTGCATTTAGTGTCCTACCTAAGCTAAAGTGATTAAGTGCAGGGTCAGTTCATTGATGATAAGTGAACGGAAGATCACAAGGAGAAAGCAAGACGCGCCACAAATCAAGTGTCGGATATTCGGGGACGGAGAAAAGGAATTAGGCCATCAATCTCGAGAATAGTCAAAAAAAGCGGATGTATTGAAGCCAAGCACCCGCACAATATGAAGGAAGAGGTGTTCTACATTGAAGATTCAATCAACACTCTTCAAGATCGTAGTGTTAACTCAACCATCAATGATCAACACTCAACAAGACACTACGATCGGAGTCCTTGAAAGCGCGTGCATCGAATTGTAGAGTTCGTAATCAGAGAATCGAGTTGTCGAAGACGGAAGCATTGGAAAGGTCAAGACTGCTAACGAATTATAAATTTTGAGTTTATACCTGGAACAGAATAACATAGAAGTCACGAAGCGATTATGGGAGTTACAGTTTCATCTCATTAGGCTATGGGCGGAGTTTGAGGGATTTGAGTTAAATGTGGTATCAGTAAAGGAATCATGAGGCTATAGAAAATGACTTCCAAAATGATCGCCAAAGCGTGGTATTAACGGTGGAGATCTAGAAGAATTCAAAGAAACTTTCTGGTAATGTCGTCGCGTGAATCGAGGTAATATTGAGATTACAAGTGCATTATTGAATTGATTCGCATCGATGAATCGATAGGACAACCTCGATCGAGAAGTCGAAAAGAGGTAATAAAGTCTTCGACCACCCAAGACATTAAAGTTATACATCCGACAGCATCACCTTTATCGAAAGCCCCCTTTCCTTCTGAAGTAGGTGAAATTAAGAGCTGCAGTGTCAGAAAAAGTATGACATGTCACATCAAGCAGTCTACCTCAAGCAACTCGAGATCTGTGAAGAGATTTGAATAGCCTTCAACGGCTACTTTCCAACCGAAGGATTGGGAAGAAGTATAAATGAGAAAGAGCTTCAAAGATCAAAGGTTGCTGGAGTTGCCGAGTTTGGAGAGAAGGTGGGCTGATCTAAACCATATGAGTCCAAAGGCTCACTCTATGATCCACAAAGAACACTCAGAAGTCAGATAAAGAAAGAAGTAGAAGTGTGAGTTCTACTATGTAGAAGTGAGAGTTCCACTACATGAAGAGTGTTCTAAACTACCGAGAGAAAGAAGAGCATTATGTTATCTTGATGTCCATCATGGGAAGACTCTAAGTACAATAGAGAAGAGCCTACAGTCAACTTAGCAAGTCCATCATGAGAAGGCATCAAGTAGCAAGAAGGAAGATCACAAATGCCATCTTGGTGTCAAGCATGAGAAAGCTTCTAAGTACCTAACAGAAGAGCTTACAGTCATCTTGGAAGCCTATCATGTGCAGCCATCAAGTACCAAGGAGAAGGATCTTCAAGGCTGTTCATAAAGGGATCATCCGATGTGGCTGAGCAACCAAAGAAGCTGAGACTTCAACACTCAGCTACACTTCAAGGATGATTAAGCCAAGCTGCTAAGGATAGAAGATGTTCAAAGCATTAAGACATCTTAGCAGCTCAGCACCGACTCCAACAACAACAAACAATCAACTCAACAAAGCAAGGGCCTGAGGGGTCCTTGTTCGAAGGGACTAAATGAAGCCAGGGCCTGAGGGGTCCTTGTCCGGAGGGATTAAACGAAGTTCCAAGCCTGTTGGGCTTGAAGAGTTCCTAGGGAACTAGAGGAGTCCCAAGGTTGCTGGCCTTGAAGAATTCTTAGTGAACTGAAGTCCCAAGGTCGCGGCCTCAAGGATTCTTAGTGATTCTGTCTTGCCGCTTCTTTAGTGGAAATCCTGCTAGTTGAAAGTAGAAGAGTGGATTAGGAGCTTGAGTCTCTGAACCACTTAAAACCCCATTGTGTCTTTTATATTATGTCATTTACATTATGTACTATTAACTGCTATAACTGCTATGTATGTTTTAACTGCTTACAACTAAACTTACTCTACGAACAATGTATGTATGATTATGAATATATCAATGAAGGGGATCTTTTACTTATTCCACTGTGCTTGAAAAGATTCTTATGTTTGTCATATTTTAATTATGAACAATAGAATATAAACCAGAAAAGTATTTGAAATAAAAAGGATCTATTCAACCCCCCCCCCCTTCTAGATCTATTGTGCCCTCTGGGAACTAACAATTGGTATCAAAGAAGGTTCTCATTCTATATTCAAAAGCTAATTACTTTGAGTCTGATCCCAGGCACTAACATTGTTCTAAACTTTGTTTAGTAGTAAGTAACTTGTTATATGCAGATGAGCTCACATGTTGGAAATATTGTGTATAGGTTAAATGTGCATATACACCTGAAGCTGCTCAGATTGGTCCATGGACATCAACAAGACCAATCCTAGCCTGCAGTCAATCTTGTAATCCTAAGACCAGACGAGAGAACTCAAGAGACATCAATGACAAAGAGTCAAGCACCCACCAGTCTAAAACATGAAGAAGCCATACATGCTAAGAAATGCTTATCGAGAGAAGAAAGAAGATCTTCTCAAACTTATGTCTGGCCAACCAACAGCTAGGTGCAAACTCTGTCAGCTAAAGGATGTCAAAGATCTTAATGCTGAGATTCTCTTGACCTATATTTTTAAGACCACTACTGATTGATTAAAGGCCGAAAAGAGCAATAAGCTGTCAGGAGCAAAAGTGAAGCTATGCACATCAATACCTAAACTCAGTATATCTAAGATAAATGACTGTTTAGTAACTGACAATAAAAAGGTACGATTCCTCACCATTATAAATGTACATCATAATTGCATCTTCTTATGAACTATAACATTATTCTGTCAAGGAGTCATAATCTACCTAAAAAGGTGAAGAGAGAAAGTAACCTGAGGATGGAAACTCAAATGACTATAAACTTTCACTCCATCCAAGTTTTAGGTTGAAGATGACATCTTGAAGGAAATCTGAAATGGGTCATAAGAGCATCACAGGCCTAATGAACTTTATTTGAAGTAATCTTTACTGGTGGGTTAGTATGTATGTACAAGCCTATGTTCTAAGTGTTTGATAACACATAGAGCATGATCAGTTCTGCAAAAGGTTCTTGTTGATTCGTAAAAACTGATCACCTCAATGAATCAACTAGATACTCCTAAATCGTAGAGTTGATTCTCACTCTGTGAACACTTAAACATTGTGAACATAACCCAGTAAATGATGAATCCATAATAAGTGTGTTATTTAATGTCAAATCCTTCACACATTCACCATACATCTCAAATTGTATTATCTCAAGATAGGCGCATGCATGAATATGTCTGTTGGTGATAAATATGATGATTATCCAAATAAGAGGAACAGGGGTTGAGAAAACTAACCTAGCAGGACCCATTTAATTATGGGTACCAAAAATAGAAATACATTTAAACCTGCAGGTACTTGGTCAGTCTGACCACACTAAGGAATGATGAAGCAGAAGACTTCAGTCAAGAAGACTCAACCAGCAGAAAAGGCTAAGGACAATTCAGAAATGATTCTGATAGAGTTCTTATATGTCCATGCCTGTCATTGATGACCCTCTGAGCTAACCAGGATGGAGCTCACATGGCTGCTAATCTGTATGTGGGAGTAGGCCATGCAACAGAAGATGAAAAGGGTCTTATGTGCTAAAAAGCCAGTCAAGAATGCTATATGAGAAGAATCCTCAAGGAAGCTCACAACAGAAGATTATCGAGCATCATTCAAGAGGAACTTCTCTGCGAGAGCGAGAACTTCACAAACACAATCACAAAAAGAAGACTACATTCAGTAGTCTTTGTCAAATAATCATAGAGTAATCAGTCCTGAAAATACTCATCTCTACGATACAAGGAGATCTAAGTGATGATGGAGATTTTAGTCAGAAGGAGATATGCAAGGCTGCCTTTAAATGAACCTGATGAAGAGGGAATCACATCTATCTGGGAAGACAGCGTCAACAATGGGGGAGCAATGATCTGTTAAGGAACAACAGCACTGAGATATACTATGAAAAGTTGTACCAGCTACAGAGTCCCAAAACTTTGTGGCTGATGAACCAAATGAAGATCCATAGTCAGTAGGAACGTCTCAAAACGTACTACTGATAACCTTTCAGCCACCCAACCCATAATCGTGAAGTGCCTACGATCAAACATATGATCGTAGTGTAAGAGCAGGAGGACACCACGATTTCAGAAAAGCAATTGTCTAAAGCTGGTAAAAGATCTCCCCACTAGAAAAGGTTGAATGAGATGTTAGTACAAATCACTTCTATAGCATTGCATCTGGAGAGCGCCTCAGGGACAAACCTGACCCTTAGCTCACTCTAAGAGGTTGGCCCTTCCTGAGCTACCTTGACCCAGAAGGATTGTTTGATCTAGTTCATCTCAAGGACCAAGTCAGTCAACGATCGTAGAGTCGAGTTTGAAGAGAACTAAGCTATCGCAGTGCAACCTCAACGATCGTAGTGCTACCTCAACGATCGTAGTACAACCTCAGCGATCGTAGAATACAACTCGACAATCTTAGTCCTACCAAAGGGTACTCCAATTCATAAGGAGCTTGGAAAATGAGACATTTACTAAACTATTCAAGTTGAGGAGATAAGTTCGAATACATCAGTGATTGAGCTATGCTGCATCAAAGTAAGGATAAAAGACAAAGCCATCAACTGCATCATCTCTCAAAAGTTGATCGTTGAGTTAACAAAGGGAATCATAGAGTCCATAGCTGCCTTATCATGCTAATCTACGAATCAAAAGGTCAACGGTCAAAGCCACGTCAATTAAACGTCTACTCTTCTAAAAGGAAATATCTAACTAAAAACTTATGGGGGAGTTAAAACTCATTACTGGGCAACGTGCAACCAATGAACGATTGACACATCACTGATTATGTAGAGTTAGAAGGAACTGCCTTAAAGACAATTTCAAATCTACAGACAGTTACCAAAATCTATCGAACCTTTCTCCCTCCCATTTTCAAACCCTAGAATCCTCTCAAGAGCCAAAATCAGTTAACCCTCTAGAGCCTTACCAAATCACATTCAGCCATCTCATATAAACATCTCTAAATCAGATATCCACATCCTTCGAACTACTCAAATGGAAAACTGGCAAGTAATCATAAGCATTCAGCTTGGAACCAAATCGTTTGAGAAATCCAAAAGAAGTTCAGGGATATTCTCGAGCTTGTGAAGAAAGCTGGATTCTCAGAATGCCTTGAGGCAAATACTCGAGACTACATCGACCTGGTTAAAGAATTCTACTCAAACGCCTCCATCAACTCCGAAACCCTTACTACCAAGGTTAAAGGTCAGTCTCTGAAGTTAAAATCTTCTGACCTTAATCAATGCCTAGGCTTTCCTAACCAAGGGCTGAAGAACCTTGATAATGTCAACACTAAACAAGCAAAGGAGGTTATGGGGTACCAAAGAAACCCTAGTTTTAAAGACATGAAGAAGAAGGAGTTTCCTGAAGAGTATGAATTCCTTGCTGAAATAGTTGGCAAATGCATACTGTGCAAGAACACTGCACATGATACAGTGATTGACCAATAGTTGAAAATAATGTCAGCAATAGTTCTGAAGAAACAAATCGACTTTGGAGCTATCTTGTTCGATCAGATCTCCAAGTGGGTAGAAAAGGCTGAGAAGAAGAAGTCCACTAAAAAACCCCTGACCAAGGTGTTTCATGGTAGGCTGCTGAGTATTGTACTAAAGAAGAAGCTAGGAGGGAAAATCAAGGATGATGAGGGAGAAACTTTGAATGTGCACAAAGTGATGTCTCCACAATTATTTGTGAACTGAAGAATAACCCTAAGGAGAACAAAAGGCTGACAGTTGGGAGCAGCAACAGAGCCTATGCAATGAAAAGGAAAACAGAAGAGGCAGAGAGCTCTGAGTCTGGTGACTCTGCACCAGCAGAAATCACACCAGCCAAAAATGTGACAACCCGAGAATTTTGAATTTTTTTTAAAAAAATTTAATTAATTAATTTAGGGTTCAAAATTAGAACCTAGACAGAAAATTAGTGTATGAGTTTGATATTTTTGAGAAGGAATTTTGAGGATTTCAAAATTCTGTGAAGGATTTAGGTGAATTATTCAGGATTAAGTTAATATGTGAATATATTCTGTGAATATGGTTATATATGTGTGCATGATGTGGTTAAGGGTCAAGGGTTGATCAGATAAACGATATCTATAACAAACCCTAAGTATATATTAAGAACGTCAACGTTCGGCTAGAAAACCCTAGCGTTTAACAAGAAACCCTAAAACCGGTTCTGGAAACCCTAATTTCAGTTACGGGAATTCGAAACCCTAGTTCGGGAATTTAAAACCCTAATCTGGGAACTTAAAGGATAATTATAATTCTTAAGTGATATTAATTATAATCTTAATTAGGGTAAAGCTTAATTATTTAGTAAACCCTAATTTCAAATTTAGAAAACCCTAACTTCGGGATTTGAAACCCTAATTTGTAATTAGGGAAAACGAAAGTGTTAATTTAATACTTTTAATGTTAATTACGATACATTAATTTCAATTTTCAAGTTAAGTAATTAGAAAACCCTAATCTAATTACAAAATCTAATTTCTATTTTAGAAAATTAATTTTCTATTAGAAACCCTAATTTTGGGTTATAAACCCTAATCCGTGATTTTGACCCTAATTGCTAAATTAACAATTTTAATTAGAAAATACTAATCCTAATTAGCGAGATTTAAATTATGATTAAGAAATTTTAATATAATTAGAAAATTCTAATTATAATTAAGAGATATTAATTTTCAATTTAGAAAACCTAATTTGGAAATTTTAGAAATTAAATTGCAAACCCTAATTTTTCCAGACCCTAAACCCTAATTTTTCCAAACCCTAACCAAACCCTAAACCCTAAGGGTTTGGTCAAATGTCAAAAATGCCATTAAAATTAAAATGGAAAAGACTATTTTGCCCTTTGTTGTATTATTGTGACTTAACTTGCAAGAGTTGGCCTAGTGAAGTGGGTGAATCACCCTAGCCTATACATGTGACTGAAATCCAGCAATATCAGCCCCCATGCTAGCCATCATACATTACATACATCAAATATATAAGTTATAGAGAGAGAGAATGCACACTTTATTTTTTTTTCAATAATCCAAGATATTCTCTCTCTAAGATTTCGGGAATGAGAGTGAAGAGGGTATGAGAAGTTAAGACATGATCAGATCATAGCTTCCCATAACAAGATCAAAGATCAGAAATCAAAAATCAAGTTAGAAAGAGGTATGAACCCTAAATTTCGAAAATCAGTGATCTGATGTTATATGTTGTAATTTGTTGGTTAGATATGTGTATTAGGGTGTCTATAAGTGATCTGGGTTTATAGATCATGGATCTATAACACTTAGATGCACGAATCAAGCATTTTTAGAAATCTGGAAAAATGGAAAAAATGGTCTGACAGTCGAATGTCAGGCCCTCTAAATCTGTGTGTGTTTTTTGTTTGGTGTGTTTTATATTTTAGATATGTTCTATGCCATGTAGTCTTTAGTCTGGATCTTGAATCATGTTCATATCAGGTTTATATTTCAAGTTATAAGTGGTCAAAGTTAGTTGACTGACCATGACGAAGCAGTTTCTGGAAAACCCAGAAGCCCAGTTTAGGTCTAACAAGGTTTTCCATGCTTCTGATCTTGCTATTGACAGGTGGTTTGGACATATTTGTGTATTGGACTTATAGTCTGGTATAAGGACTACATGATCAAGCTTTTATATCACTCAGAATAACAGTATAATCAAAGATATACCCGGTCAAATCAGCGTTGACCGAGTGGCCGAATGAAGATTCTGGAAAACCCAGAATCTTCAAGAACAAAATTTCAGACAGTAGTTTGACCAACCTTTATTTCTTAAACATATTGTTGTTAGACCGACCTGTTGATATATTATTGTAGCCTGACATCTCCTCTACAAGACTAAACCACTAGATCACATAAACCGAACCAAGAAGCTAAGATTTAAAGCTTCAAAATAGAAAGCCTCATTGTTTCTTCAATTTACGGAAACCCGAAAATTGAAGAAGCAACAAAGTCCCATCAAGTTGGGTAGCTTAGATCTTGAAATTTAGTGTTGTTATGGATATGGGACTTGTTCAATATTGTAGTGTTACACTCATACTATAATCATAACCGCATACCAAGCCTAGAAACGAATTATAGTGAGATTTATTGCCGGTCAAACCACCTACCTTGTCCACATGACTTGAAGATCTGCAGCTCAAGAACACACAAAGAACACCTTTAATACGACGGGCCTGTCGCTATAGGGCCCTTTTAGCGACAGTTTAATTAAGAAATTAATTATTAATTTCTGAAAATAATTTATTTTAATTAATAAATCAAAATAATTATATTTTAATTATTAAAAATACTAAATAAATTCCAAAAATTTATTTTAACTTCTAAAAAATAGTTTTTAATTATTTTGTGCATATTTTATAAATATTTAATATTTTTAGAATATAAATGGTATTTAATTTATTTAATTATAATATTAAAAAATAATTTAAAATGATTTTAATACATGAAAAATCCTGAAAAATAATTTTATGGTATAAGAAAATATTTAAAGTTATTTTTAGTGATTTTTGATATTTTGTGATGAATTTCATTAATTAATCAATATTAATGATAGTTAACTTATTTAATAAATATATTAAATAAATTATGGAAAAATAGAATAAATGATTTAAAAATCATATAAAAATGATTTTAAGTGTTATAAAAATATATTAAGTTATAAAATATAACTTTTGATATTTTGTCATGAAAATATTAATATTTTAATATTAATAGCAATTATTCTGATAATGGATTTAAGTGTTTAAAAAATCATATAAAGGTGATTTTAAAGTATTAAAATACTTTGTGATATTATAAATATATTATAATATTATACATGTATTTCATTAATATTTTATAATAAATAAATATTAATGATAAAAGAATTATGTGGTATTTAATTCATTTAAATACAATTCTAATGATTGAAAATTTTATAAATAGTAATAATTATTTAAAAATTATTACAAGCTCACGAAAAATATTTTGACTAATATTAAAATTATCTGATATAATTGTTAAGTGTTAGGCAGAGTTTAATTGAACTTAAACTCGAAGAATTGTCCTGACTAGTAATCATTTAGGACGTTAGAACTTTAATCGAACTCAAGTCGATTGAAATAGTTTGACACGATATCGAGTCTTATGTGTGTTATGTATCAATAGGATTATGTGTTATGTGTTTAGGTTATTCTATGTATATCTATAATAGTATTATATTGTGATGATATTATTCTAATATTGGAGATCTATATTACTAATATTAGGTCTTCGGATAAAGCGTTATAAATTGCATTAAGTGTGAATCAAATTCGCCTCAGCAAGTTTGTTTTACTTAACTCTATTAAGAGTGTTTCATTCGGATAAGCTTATGGTTAATCATTGCTGGTTGCCATGAATTGTACTCTGTACATATTATATGTATAAGTCGTATGAAAAGTTGATCACCTTCATTACCATTGGTTCGAGATATATTTGTTCATGTATAATACTTGTTCACCATAAATTTGTTCTCGCTAGTTCACAATTATATTGTTGAATTATAGCGACTTATTATTCAACTCTTTCAATCATGATATATCGTTATATTATTGAACTTAAACTTGTTGGGCAATCCTTATGCTCACCCTTGCTATATCATGATAAAACATTACGATTAAAAGGCAATGCTTGGATACTGAGGAAAGGTTAAAGATGATTCCAACTTTAGTATACGCGTGCAATAGATTTGTAATTGTGTTGTATCTTATGTTTTATAAGTCAAGTAAGTTATGAAATGTGTATTAAGTTAAGGTTACTCGACCTTAGGGAATAGTGTGTAAAATATATTGTATAAACAATTTATGTTTATATCTTTCGCAAAAATAGTAATAGTGTATAAAATGATCGAACCGGATCCGCGGTGATTCGGGACCTCGGATTCGGGGCCGTCACAGTTGGTATCAAAGCTGTAGGTTATGAACCTTAGGTAGGAATATCTGAGACTAATAACCGCAGTGATTAGGATAAGTACTAACTCAAATAGAGTTAGTTGGTCGGTAAGATTCAAAGGCGAATCTCGGCGAGTTATAAGATACAGAGTTCCCTAACTCTGATAATAAAGTTGAACAATAGTGAGAAATAGATAGAGTCTAAAAGACTAAAGGTGCAGTGATAGGAGATCGTAAAACAAAACAATCAAGACATAAAAATGAATCGTAATATATACGATGAGATCACCCCGTGATCTGATAAGGTGACAGCAGGAAAAAGAATCAATATGATGATTGTAAAAGTTTACAGCAAGATTGCTGTGTGAATTGGTACAGATTCAGGAAAGGATTATGAATGCGGATTAAATAAAATTCGTATTGAGAAGGGGATTAGGATTAAGTGGGGATTATGAAATACTTGTGTAATCGCTATTATTTTATATATGCATTTGAAAGAGGTGTGATTCCCTTCTTTCTCATGTATAATGAGATAGATAGGTCATAGGTAGAGGATATAAGGTTAAGTACGAGTTCTTAAAACTCATACTTATGTGACATACTTGATTCATAGTTATATGAAATGTTTATGAACCCCTCAGCAAATGGACGCCAAAAGTCTGTCTAGGAAAGTTCTTAAACTCATATGATTGTGGCAATTTATGGACTCATAAGTCTGGTTTTACAAACTGGGTATAGTTGTGTGTATATGATGTATTAATGATTATAGGAACAGATAGATGATTAAGCAAATGATTATTAGCGAAGACATAAGTTTTCCAAAACTCCTAGCTATGCTAGACTTCGAAACTTTGACATCAAGCTAAATATGCACTATGTGCTTTTGAAAAAAATAATATGTAGACTCGTAATCATTTTTGAAGCGGTTTAAAGTAAAGTCTATGCTACTTATTTCACTAGACGAATTGATTTGAAATATCAAAATTTATTTTATTTATCACTCATGTACCACGTAACCTCAAAAGAGATGATAAAAATTTGATGGAGTTATAAATAAATACGAGAATACTTAGTGTGAATTTGATCTAAAATCGTTGTTCCACTATTGTATGATGTGTGTTATGACAAAGTCATATAATGACAGATCCTCAAACAGATTTATTATCTGATGCGGCATCATCCGTTATTCTCGAAAATATTTTTAAAATTTTAATTTGCCAACTGGATTTGGCTACACTTTAATAATTCGATTGAATTGAATTATTGATATGAGTCTATGCTATTCGATTCAAATTTAGACTAATGTTATGAAAACTCTAAAGTGTTCATTGAAGAAGTTTCCGAACCAAATTGCTTTGATGCGGAATCCTATGATAAGACCGAGGTGAACTATGTTGTTTGGATAAATAATCCAATCAAGTAAGCGTAAATATTCACTATACATAATTAATACGTTATGCATGACGAAGAGTACGATAGGCTGATCACCTAAAGTACTAACAACGGTAGTTTACCTTCTTTGTGATTGTAAACATACCAAGTAATGTATTGTTTTGCAGTATGATCAATGCCGTTAAAACTATGTGTTCATGGTCTATATGACCCCTCAATACAATTTGAAAACTTTTACTCTTGTAAGTGATGTATTGGGCAGCAAGCGAATATGTGTGAATGGTGTAAGCAGTATGGTGTAAGGTGTAAGGTAAATTTCGGGGATGAAATTTTTAGAAGAAGGGGTGAATGTGACAACCTGAGAATTTTGAATTTGTTTTTAAAAAAAATTAATTAATTAATTTAGGGTTCAAAATTAGAACCTAGACAGAAAATTAGGGTATGCGTTTGATATTTTTGAGAAGAAATTTTAAGGATTTCAAAATTATGTGAAGGATTTAGGTGAATTATTCAGGATTAAGTGAATACGTGAATATATTTTGTGAATAATGTTATATATGTGTGCATGATGTGGTTAAGGGTCAAGGGTTGATCAGATAAACGATATTTGTAACAAATCCTAAGTATATATTAAGAACGTCAACGTTCGGTTAGAAAACCCTAGCGTTTAACAAGAAACCCTAAAACCGGTTCTGGAAACCCTAATTTTAGTTACGGGAATCTGAAACCCTAATTCAGGAATTTAAAACCCTAATCTGGGAACTTAAAGGATAATTATAATTCTTAAGTGATATTAATTATAATCTTAATTATGGTAAAGCTTAATTATTTAGTAAACCCTAATTTCAAATTTAGAAAACCCTAACTTCGGGATTTGAAACCCTAATTTATAATTAGGGAAAACGAAAGTGTTAATTTAATACTTTTAATGTTAATTAGGATATATTAATTCTAATTTTCAATTTAAGTAATTAGAAAACCCTAATCTAATTACGAAATCTAATTTCTAGTTTAGAAAATTAATTTTCTATTAGAAACTCTAATTTTGGGTTATAAATCCTAATCCGTGATTTTGACCCTAATTGCTAAATTAGCGAGATTTAAATTATGATTAAGAAATTTTAATATAATTAGAAAATTCTAATTATAATTAAGAAATATTAATTTTCAATTTTGAAAACCTAATTTGGAAATTTTGGAAATTAAATTGCAAACCCTAAATTTTTCAAACCATAATTTTTCCAAACCCTAAACCCTAAGGGTTTGGTCAAATGTCAAAAATGCTATTAAAATAAAAATGGAAAAGACTATTTTGCCCTTTGTTGTATTATTGTGACTTAACTTGCAAGAGTTGGCCTAGTGAAGTGGGTGAACCACCCTAGCCTATACATGTGACTGAAATCCAGCAATATCAGCCCCCATGCCAGCCATCATACATTACATACATCAAATATATAAGTTATAGAGAGAGATAATGCACACTTTATTTTTTTCAACCATCCAAGACATTCTCTCTCAAAGATTTCGGGAATGAGAGTGAAGAGGGTATGAGAAGTTAAGACATGATCAGATCATAGCTTCTCATAACAAGTTAAAAGATCAGAAATCAAAAATCAAGTTAGAAAGAGGTATGAACCCTAAATTTCGAAAATCAGTGATCTGATGTTATATATTGTAATTTATTGGTTAGATATGTGTATTAGGGTGTCTATAAGTGATCTGGATTGATAGATCATGGATCTATAACACTTAGATGCACGAATCAAACATTTTTAGAAATCTAGAAAAATAGAAAAAATGGCCTAACAGTCGAATGTCAAGCCCTCTAAATCTGTGTGTGTTTTTTGTTTGGTGTGTTTTATGTTTTAGATATGTTCTATGCCATGTAGTCTTTAGTCTGGATCTTGAATCTTGTTCATATCAGGTTTATATTTCAAGTTATAAGTGGTCAAAGTTAGTTGACTGACCATGACGAAGCAGTTTTGGAAAACCCAGAAGCCCAGTTTAGGTCTGACAAGGTTTTTCATGCTTCTGATCTAGCTACTGACAGGTGGTTTGGACATGTTTGTGTATTGGACTTATAGTCTGGTATAAGGACTACACGATCAAGCTTTTATATCACTCAGAATAACAGTATAATCAAAGATATACCCAGTCAAATCAATGTTGACCGAGTGGCCGGATGAAGATTCTGGAAAACCCAGAATCTACAAGAACAAAATTTCAGACAGTAGTTTGACCAACCTTTATTTTTTAAACATGTTATTGTTAGATCGACCTGTTGATATATTATTGCAGCCTGACATCTCCTCTACAAGACTAAACCACTAGATCACATAAACCGAACAAAGAAAACTAAGATTTAAAGCTTCAAAATAGAAGCCCCGATTGTTCTTCAATTTCTGGAAAACCCAAAAATTGAAGAACAGGTCTGACATCAAGTTTGGTAGCTTAGATCTTGAAATTTAGTGTTGTTATGGATATGGGACATGTTCAATATTGTAGTGTTACACTCATACTATAATCATAACCCTTTACCAAGCCCAAAAACGAAATATAAGAGATTTATCGCCAATCAAACCACGTACCTTGTCCATCGACTTGAAATCTGAAAATAACTCGAGAACACACCAAGAACACCTATAGCGACGAATCTGTCATTATAGGCCCTTTAGCGACATTTAATTAAGAAATTAATTATTAATTTCTAAAAATGATTTATTTTAATTAATAAATTGAAATAAAAGATTTTAATTATTAAAAATACTAAATAAATTCAAAAAATTATTTTAAATTAAAAAATAGTTTTAATTATTTTGGGTATATTTTATAAATATTTAATATTTTTGAAATATAAATGGTATTTAATTTATTTAATTATAATATTAAATAAATGATTTAAAAAATAATTTTATACATGAAAAATCATAAAAAATAATATTATGGTATAAGAAAATATTTAAAGTTATTTTAGTGACTTTTGATATTTTGTAATGAATTTCATTAATTAATCAATATTAATGATAGTTAACTTATTTAATAAATATATTAAATAAATTATGGAAAAATAGAATAAATGATTTAAAAATCATATGAAAATGATTTAAGTGTTATAAAATATTTTAAGTTATAAAATATAACTTTTGATATTTTGTCATGAAAAATTAATATTTTAATATTAATAGCAATTATCGAAAATAGATTTAAGTGTTTAAAAATCATATAAAGGTGATTTTAAAGTACTAAAATATTTTGTGATATTATAAATATATTATAATATTATGTTATGTATTTCATTAATATTTTATAATAAATAAATATTAATGATAAAAGAATTATGTGGTATTTAATTCATTTAAATACAATTCTAATGATTGAAAATTCACGATAAATAGTAATAATTATTTAGAAATTATTACAAGCTTACGAAAAATATTTTGACTAATATTAAAATTATCTGATATAATTGTTAAGTGTTAGGCAGAGTTTAATTGAACTTAAACTCGAAGAATTGTCCGACTAGACCGTCGAGACGTTAGAACTTTGTCGAACTCAAGTCAGACTGAAATAGTTTGACATGATACTGAGTCTTATGTGTGTTATAGACTAATAGGATTATGTGTTATGTGTTTAGGTTATTCTATGTATATCTATAATAGTATTATATTGTGATGATATTATTCTAATATTGGAGATCTATATTACTAATATTAGGTCTTCGATAAAAAGCATTATAAATTGTGTTCTTGGTGTCAACGGTTCTCAGTAAGTTTGTTTTACTTAACTCTATTAAGAGTGTTTCATTGGATAAGCTTATGGTTAATCATTCTTTGGTTGCCATGAATTGTACTCTGTATATATATATATGTATAAGTCGTATGAAAGGTGATCACCTTCATTACCATTGGTTCGATATATTTGTTCATGTATAATACTTGTTCACTCATAAATTTGTTCCTGCTAGTTCACAATTATATTGTTGAATTATAGCCAGTTTATTATTCGACTCTTTCAATCATGATATATCGTTATATTATTGAACTTAAACTTGTTGGGCAATCCTTATGCTCACCCTTGCTATATCATGATAAAACATCAGATTAAAAGCGAATTCTTGACATCTGAGGAAAGGTTAAAGACGGTTCCAGCTTTAGTATACGCGTGCAGTAGATTTGTAATTTTGTTGTATCTTATGTTTTATAAGTCAAGTAAGTTATGAAATATGTATTAAGTTAAGGTTACTCGACCTTGGGGAATAGTGTGTAAAATGTATTGTATAAATAATTTATGTTTATATCTTCCGCAAAAATAGTAATAGTGTATAGAATGATCGAATCGGATTCGCGGTGATTCGAGGCCTCGGATTCGAGGCCTTCACAAGAAAGAAATCAAAAGGTGTGAAGAAAGCTGGTGATGTGAAAAAAGCCAAGGCCCCACCAAGGAGTCTCTCCATCAAAGAAAACGTTGAAGAAGAAAGAGCTCTAACTGTTGAATCAACAAGGAGGAGAAGTAATAGGTTGTTTTAAGGGCCAGTCAGCAAGAAAGCTAAGGTGGAAGATAAACCAGCCTCAGCCTCCCAAAACAATACATCTTCTGAAGAGAGGGACGTAGAGTCATCAGAAGAAAAAGAAACAGATGTCAAGGCGCAGTCTCCACAGACAACATCCAGCAATAAAAATGAAGCTGATGTGATGGAAGAAATTGCAGAAAAAGAAGAATGCTCAAGCCCCATGGCTAATCCTCAAAAAAGTCACTCTTTGAATGAAGAAGAGATTCAAGATGACCAAACTCAATCTCTAAGTGCAACTGCCCCAATGACCCAAGATGATAGGTCAAGTAATGTTGTGTCTGAAGAAGAAGAACTTGCCCCCACCAATCCAGATAGCCACCTTGATGGATCAAAAGATGACGAGTCCAAAGAAGAAAAATCATCACCAACGGCCGAAAATCAAAGAAGTCTGTCTTGAACCGTAGATGTCGAAGAGTCCCAAGAAGAAGAAGAGTCCGACTCTCCCAAACTGAACCTCCAAGAAGAAGGAAAAAGCTACGATCGCAAGCCAAGTTTGCCTCAAAAGGAGCAAGGTGGTCAATCAAATGCCATCATTGAATTGAGTGATGATGAGTCTGTAACCCCGGAAGAAAGTACCAAAAATGAAGAAGTTGAATCTGAAGAAGATCCTGCTGAAGAAGGTTCTGGAGATGAAATGCAGCAAAAAGATTTATCTGCTGAAAATGATCAAGAAAGTTCAGACTCCGAGAGAGAAGAGATTGAAGAAGATTCTGGTTCTGCACCTCAGGAAGTAGACGAACAAGAAGATTATCCAGTTCTCTTTCCTGCAAGATTTAGCAGAAGGATCGTAGTGGAAGTTTTAAATGACTTACCAGATGCTCCATCAGAGAGATGGGTGAGCTATAGAAATGAGCAACTCAAGGTAGTAAGAATGACTACCTTTGATATAGCCAAAAACTGGAACAACATGGAGCTAGACTGCTCGACCATTCTCTACAATCCTGATGAAATGAAAATGAGATGGTTCTTCCAGTGGATGCCATGGCTCAAGGCCCACACTAAAAAAGATGGAAGCTACTTCAGTTGGTGTTACAAGCAGTTTCCAAGTCTGGAGCTGGTAGCTCAAAACTTCCCAAGGGTGAAAAGTTATGTTACAAAGATGATCACAAACCAGCCTCACTTCAAGGTCTATCGACATGCTAGAAATCTCTACATTCTCTACAATCGTAGAGCAGATTCTGAAGGACGAAGAATCATGATCAAGGAGATGATCGTAGAGTCTATTCACTCTACTGCTGATGATGTTCAAGTCCAAAACCAGAAGCCTCCTTATGCTCAAGCACCACTATCAGACATTCCCTCATCCTCAACCAGTGATTGGAACTCAACGATTATTCAGATTCTCCAGACTTTCGAAAATCTGTTTAAAGATGAAAATCGTAGAGTCCAAACTGATGCTCAACCAGCTGCTGCCCAACAAAAGGATCAAACTACTTTGGAGCAGGAACTACAGAAGAGTTCTGATAATCTAAGTGAGAAAATATCTCTGCTCACTGAAGAATCACAGAAACTGACAGTAGCAGGAGATAATTCCTTCCAGCACAATCTTTAAACTATTATGGCTGATGTATCTCTCAAACTCCAAGAGAGAGATAACATCTATCAGAAGGCCATACAAGATCAGAAAGCAGATGCTCTATGAATTTAGAAGACCAATAAAGAGCAGATCCAAGCCCTGTCTGACAAGATTGACGACCTGAAACAGTCTTTCTCAGTGCAACTTGAGTTAGGCCAGCAGGAACTCAAGTTTGAAATTGCCAACTCCTCCTACCTAATGGAGCAGCTCTCTCAAATGATTGATGACAAAAAGGGGGAGAAAAAGAGGCATAGAAAGAAGAGGAGCAAGAGGCACTCAAGGAAGAGCAGAGGGATAAGAGAAAAGAAGTCAAAGAAGAAGACAGCAGCTGCAGCAGAAAAAGAATCATCATCTGAAGGGGAGCCCAAAGATGATGATCACATGATCGCAGAGTCTGAGGGGGAGCATGATCAGAAAGATGTTGAAGGGGAGCTAAGCAAAGAAAGAAGGTCATTATCCCAGGGGGAGCAAGAGAAAGGAGAACAATCAGATGAGTAGCTGATCAGCAAACATCCTGGAAGCATACATGGAGCCAAGGAGGTACATCTCTAACCTGTTAGGTATGTTCTAGATCCAGGATGTAGAATGTCTGAATATATAAATTGCCATATCAATATAAATGACATTTATAATTATCTGTTTTAGAAATACAGTTGCTCATTGTATATAATAAGATTCATTCATAACATGCATATGCACCTATTATTTTTGTCATAATCAAATAGGGGGAGATTGTCAGGAATAAACATGTTAATGATATTCCTATTTAATATATGATTTGATTATGATATATATATATATATATATATATGAATGAATATGTAAGTATGCTTGCATTAAGAAAAGCTGTTAAGTCCTTTGATAGATAATAGAAATATATGTACAAGGACTTAGAATGAATTGATCAAATATGTTAGGTTGATCCTACATAAGCAAACCAGTTTTGTAAAGTCCTTAAAAAGAAATGATGTACAAGGACTATAAATATAGAAAGATCAATCTTGTTAGGTTGATCTTATGATGTAATAGATAGGCTTGTCTGATCGTCGAGCATTGCACCAGAAGTCGTAGTCTGCCAGGAGAGTCAAGGTTAACTCGAGAGCTATCGAGGCAGAATAAGAGTATACAAGATAGTAGATCTTGGAGTTCGTAGACTGCCAAGGGAAACGAAGAAGGACCATAGTGTGTCGAGTAGAGCTTCCTCGGGATTATAGTGTGCTAAGGAAGTCATGTTCAGAATCGTAGAGACAGCCTACCTACGAGCAGACCGATCATCTGCCGAAGCCAAGACAGAAATGTAGATTACACTCAGAGTCGTAGAGTCTACTGATGCCGAAGCTAAATCAAGGATCGTAAATCACACTCTAAGTTCGTAGAGTCTATTGATTACATACAGAGATCGTAGTCAAGCAAGATCAGATGAAGACAACAAGTACAAGGCAGAAATTGTAGAGTGTCAAGATCTGATCTCGGGATTGTAGTGTCTACACCAGCCGAAGCTGAATCGTAGAGTGTAGAACTACGACCTCAACAGAAGTGCTCACAATGCCAAGGCAGAATCGTAGAGCATATACGGTTCTCAACAAATGAGCACTCCCAGAATATCCAAAGGAACGAAGCCTCTGGTTCAAGCTACAAGCTACATCCAAGGAAACGAGAGAGCACTCAACGAATGGCATACAGGCTAACAGAAGATCTAAGCACCAACCCAATTAGCATCAAGATTGAGTTGTAAGGACATTTGTGATGAAGTCTTCCACAAGGAGATCTAAAGAAGACTTCAAAAGTTGACTAAGGAAAGTCAGCTAATGCAGTAGCTATCAAGTAAAAAGAAGACAACGATCTTGGAAGCAACCAAAATCGTAGTATTTTCCAAACAAAGAAGGAACTGATGGAAGGTGAACCGAGATACTGGTTAGCCTCTGAAGAGCAAGGCTAAAGTAATTAAGTGCAGGGTCAGTTCATTGATGATAAGTGAACGGGAGATCAAAAGGAGAAAGCAAGCTGGACGCGCCATAAATCTGAAGTGTCGTGATATTCAGAAGGGGACCAGAGCAAGGAATTAGGCCATCAGTATCTTAGAATAGTCAAAGCAAATAGAAGTATTGAAGCACTTCATAATACAAGGAAGAGGTGTTCTACATTGAAGATTCAATCAACACTCTTCAAGATCGTAGTGTTAACTCAACTAGTCAATGAGCAACACTCAATAAGACACTACGATCAGGTCCTTGAAGACGTGCATCAGAATCGTAGAGTTCGAATAGCTGAAGACTGTAGCATTGGCAAAGGTTCAATTTGAAGGGTAATATTCAGACAAGTGCTTATTGAGAGCATCGATGAAATAGGACAACCTCTGATCAAGAAATCAGAAAGAGGTAATAAAGTCTTTGACCAGCCCAAGACATTAAAGTTATACATCTGACAGGGTAGGTGAAACAGTAGACTGCAGCGTCAAAAAAAGTATGACATGTCACATCAAGCAGTCTACCTCAAGCAACTCGAGATCTGTGAAGAGATTTGAATAGCCTTCAACGGCTACTTTCCAACGGAAGGATTGGGAAGAAGTATAAATGAGAAAGAGCTTCAAAGATCAAAGGTTGTTGGAGTTGCCGAGTTTAGAGAGAAGGTGGACTGATCTAAACCATGTGAGATAGTGAGTCCGAAGGCTCAATCTACAATCCAGAAAGAACACTCAGAAGTCAGATAAAGAAAGAAGTAGAAGTGTGAGTTTTACTATGTAGAAGTGAGAGTTCTACTACATGAAGAGTGTTCTAAACTACCGAGAGAAAGATGAGCATTATGTTATCTTGATTTCCATCATGGGAAGACTCTAAGTACAATAGAAAAGAGCTTACATTCAACTTAGCAAGTCCATCATGAGAAGGCATCAAGTAGAAAGAAGGAAGATCATAAATGCCATCTTGGTTTCAAGCATGAGAAAGCTTCTAAGTACCTAACAGAAGAGCTTACAATCATCTTGGAAGCCTATCATGTGCAGCCATCAAGTACCTAGGAGAAGGATCTTCAAGGCAGTTCATAAAGGGATCATCCAATGTGGCTGAGCAATCAAAGAAGCTGAGCATCATGCAACATTCAGTTGCACTTCAAGGATGATCAAGCCAAGCTGCTAAGGATAGAAGATGTTCAGAGCATGAAGACGTCTTAGCAGCTCAGCACCGATTCCAACAACAACAAATAATCAACTCAACAAAGTCAGGGCCTGAGGGGTCCTTGTCCGACGGGACTAAACGAAGCTAGAGCCTGAGGGGTCCTTGTCCGGAGGGACTAAACGAAGTTCTAAGCTTGTTGGGCTTGAAGAGTTCCTATGGAACTAGAGGAGTCCCAAGGCTGCTGGCCTTGAAGAGTTCTTAGTGAACTAAAGTCCCAAAGTCACCGGCCTCAAGGAATCTTAGTGATTCGAGGTCTTTATCCTTCCTTAGTGGAAATCTTGCTAGTTAAAAGCGTAAGAGTGGATTAGAGCTTGAGTCTCTGAACCACTTAAAACCCCCTTGTGTCTTTTACATTATGTCATTTACATTATGTACTATTAATCGCTATAATCATATGTATGTTTTAACCGCTTGCAACTAAACTTACTCTACTTAACAATGTATATATGATTATGAATATATCAATGAAGGGATCTTTTACTTATTTCACCGTGCTTGAAAAGATTCTTATGTTTCTCATATGTTAATTATGAACAATAGAATATAAACCGTAAAAAGTATTTGAAATAAAAGGATCTATTCAAACCCCCCTCCTTTCTAGATCTATTATTCCCCTAGAACTAACAACTGGTTTCGTTATTTATTATTATGTTGGAATAACTCGTCATGCGTGCGATCTATCGCATGCCCGTGATTTCTTTTGTTATTCCATTCTTTATTATAATCAACAAGTTAAAGTTTTGACTTCTATACTCCATGAAGTTAGTGGAATATCCTTGATATTTGTGCTTCATCCAGTATCTTTTCATGGAAATATTTTTCTGAGCATTCTTGAGTGTTACTCTACAAAGAAGTATCATGTTGACAATTTGGACATTATTAGTTCCTGGATAAATTAATTCTTGAACTTGTTTTATTGAATTCTTATATCCTTGTCATCATCCTCATATTTATATTATGTTGAAAGTCATATGTGGCCTGTAGTCCATAAATGGACTTGGTATGATTATGACCAGGGATTATTCGGTGTAATCATGACCGTAATGTTACAAATGATGTGGAAAAAGTCCTCATTGGCCCGTAGTGCATTGATGGACAGCTATTGGCATGATCATGGCCATTGATGAATACACGAATACCCTTGGCCTGTAGTGCATGGATAATTTGTGGTCATGATACTAATGAATATCCTCGGCCGTAAAGTGGGATGATGTGGATTATTTATTGTCGATTCTCAAAGGATAAAATGTAATGAAAACCTTTTAAATCATAGAAGATAGTAGATTTTATTCTCTACTTGACTCTTCTAATGGATTGCTTGTTCCGCTGTAGTTAAACTTGATGTTTGTTATATTTTATCAGTTTAACACTGTTTGAAGGTTAATGATAATTTATTCGCATTATCTTAGTCATAATATTTCTTACTGGGCTAGTTGAGCTCACCCTTTTACTTTCATTATTCACTTTAGGAAATGAGAACGTAGCAGGGACTAGTCGGGAAACAGAGTGATGGTCCTAGATAGTGCATTAGTAGTCCTCACTATTCTGTGAAATAGTGTGATAATAAATGTAATAAGGACCCCATTGAGTTTGTATATTGTCTAGATGACAATATTTGTATTAAAACTCACAGCATATGTTTAGTCATATTTTACACGACTGTAGTATAATTAAGTTTGTATTTGAATTTTGTACCCTGTATTTGGCGACTCAAGATGGGTAATGTATACCTATTTTGGGGGTGTCACAGTTTCTATCAAAGCTTAGGGATATGATCCCTGGCTAAGATGTGAGACTAGAACTAGGAGGGGAGAAACGGGAAATTCCCTCGCTAGTATGACCTACCTAAGTTTATTTGGTATTTAATTGGTCGCTCAAAGTATAGGGATAATATGTGATATGATAACTAATCCTTATTTTGTGGCAGTATCTAAAAATGACATCCGAGAATGTTGAGAATAGCAATGGATCACAGGAGACCGTTGAGTCTCCACATATCAATAATCAGGATAATGTGCATCAGGAAGGCGACAATCCTCATGCAAACAACAACACTGACCAAATGATGAATGATGGAATGTTCAGAGGCTTTATGCAATTCATTCAACATCAGACGAGAGTGGCTCCTGTCCAAAATGTAGGTGAAAACACTGAAAACTCTCGGATGGTCACCGCTAAACAGTTCAAGAAGCTGGGACCACCAGAGTTTATTGGAGAGCCAAAACCACTTAAGGCGAAAGCGTGGATAAAGCAGATCACCAAGATATTTGATGTCTTGGGATGCTCCGAGGAGCAAAAGGTTCCCTTTGCCACCTTTATGTTACTAGGAGAGGAATATTACTGGTGGAAATCGGTAAAGCGTACTCAACATGCCGCACTGAAGATGTCTTGGGAGAAGTTCCAAGAATTATTTAACGACAAGTACTTTCCTGAAAGTATTCGTCACATAAAAGAGGTAGAGTTCATCAAGTTGGAGCGTAATAATACGGCCGTGTGTCATAAGACGGGGCTAAGTTTGCTGAGTTGTCCCGGTTTGCGTCTCACTTGGTTGATAATGAGGAGAGAATGATGCGAATGTTTTTAAGAGGTTTGAAACCGGAGATACGTTAATATCTTATTTCTCATAAACTGTGTTTGTAGTCAGATGTTGTAAATAGGTCTCAGTTATTGGAGCGCGATAACGAGTCAACGCAACCAAGAGAAAGCAACCGGCAGAATGAAAATACCAGTGGTAACGGTCATCAAAGTGGTGACAACAAACGTGGAGGGAATCAACATGCCAGAAATGGTAACCACTTCGGTGGTAATCATGACCAAGACAATAAGAATGGACATTTCTAGAAGAGGAGATTCAACAATGATAGAAAGACGTCAGCATCAGCACCCGTGGTTAAGGAAGGAGAACGACCACCTATCATATGCTTCAAATGCGGAGGGGAGGGACATATCAGTCCAAACTGTGCGATGCCATCCAAAGCGTGTTATAATTGTGGAAGAGAAGGTCACCTAGCCCGATTTTATCGTGCACCAAAGACAAGTTCAGTTGGAATGGTGACACAAAATACCGTCCCAGACAAGTCAAAACCAGTAGTTCAAGGGAGAGCGTTTGTTGTGACCTCCCAGAAAGCAAGGAACCCGAATGAGGTCATCACTGTGACAACCCGAATGTTCATAAGTTATTAAAATAAGAATTTAATAATTAAAATTCTTATTATAAGGTGTATATATTTTGAATTATATGATTTGATGTGAAGAGAATTATATATTCATATGTTGGAGAATGTGAGATTTAATAGTTAATTAAATTATTAAAGAAATTAAATAATATTAGTTAATTTAATTAAGTTGAAATTATGTTATGAGATAATATAATTTTAATTATTATGCCTTGTGAGCAATGAAAATTATTATGAGTTAAGTTTCATAAATAGTGTGAATAATTCACTTAATTAAAATAGTGAATTAATACAAGTATAATTGATTTAATAAAGTGAGAAGGTAATATATTGCATGAAAAATGTAAATATTAGTATAATGTGAGTAAAATATTTATTAAGTACATTAAATATTTTAGTTGGAAACTTTATGGAATAAAATGAATATTTATGATATTAAATAAATATTTGATGAAAATTGTTATGGGATAGTTTATTTAAGTGTGATAAAATAGATGAGATTTATACGTATTTTATTACGCAGTATAATTAGGATATTCTAATTTAATTAAATAATTAAATTAGAGGAGTGAAATTTGTTAAATAATGTTATGATTATAATGGTTGAATAGAAATTATAATTTTACTTGATAAGGTTAATTTTATTTCTTAAGGAATTAAAGGTACATAATCTAGTTTATACTTCTAGTTCATGTGTTCTTGAGTTTCTTTAAAAATTGGAGTTTGGTTAATGAATTTGTGGGTTACGATGTTATATATGTTATTAGATATTTATAATTTGATAGTGGTCATCTAGAAACAAATTTTCAGAAATCAAATTCATGTATTTATATTAAAGAAGAGGAATTTGGGTTTTGAATCAGTAATGTGTGTTTTTTTGTTGTACTTTGAGACTAAAGTTGATGATGAATTCATGATGGAAACTTTAAATTGATGGATGATTGTTGTTCTCCTCTATAAAATGAAAACAACACAACTTGAACGGATCGAATTGGTTAAGAAACGAATTCG
The DNA here is from genome assembly GCA_020205615.1 of Panax quinquefolius. Lineage (NCBI taxonomy): Eukaryota > Viridiplantae > Streptophyta > Magnoliopsida > Apiales > Araliaceae > Panax > Panax quinquefolius. Next base: position 264,250 of record JAINUW010000182.1, on the reverse strand, counting down.
TGATGAATGGATACACTCAACATGTTAAAAATAGGAAAAATTAGTATAAACAAATTAGAATTAGTATAAACCAAGTCTCACGTCAACTAAATTGAGAACTTTACCCTTTGCTAAACCTATAAATAGAAGGGCATGATCCTTTGTTTCATTCACCAACAATAAGGCCTCCAATTTTGAAAAAGGCTTTGTTGTGGGAGGATTTTTTATAAAGATCTTCTTAGTTAAATTTTGGTCGACTACGTATTCAGTTTGTAAAATTCGTATTTTCGGGATCATCACATCGCAAATAAGTTATAAACATTAAACAACATCCAAGGCAAGTTTTTCAGTTCTATTATGTTTGTGGATTAAATGTGATTATGTGGTGAGTTACATACCATGCTTTATGAATTGTTAAAGTCAAAATATGACCAAGTTAATTGGGTTATGGAACTCAATTTATATGTGATATGTGATAGCATATGCATGTTGTATAATGTAACTCGATAAATTAGAAATGTATAATGCATGAATTGTGTGCTATGTGAAACATGATAGATTGTTAAATTTGTTGGGCTTTTGAGCTCAACCTTGTAAATAACCACTGTTGTAGGTTCAAGCTCAAGGTAAAGTTATGTGTTACTTGAAAGACATGAATCAGATGTGATACTTGAAGATTTATATACTTTGGTTGTGTTATTATTATTTAAACCATGTTTAAGGTTTCGAATAATGTATTAATGTTGAATTGTAATATTATTTTGCGAATGTAAACTATTGTAGTATTAAAATGATTATGAGATATTTAGATGTAAAGGTTGAAGGTTTTGGGAACGAGGATAGTTTGTAATAGAAAATTTTAATTATTTTGCAAATTTCAGTGGTTATATTATCGTTTAATGATATAAAATTAGAGGTTGAATGTATTATTAACGACCGAAGTCGAGAATTAAATTGTATGAATTTTGGGGTCGTTACAATCACGGGTAAGCTTATCATAAACTCTAGCGAAGTCTATACCTTATTTGATACCGATTCTACCCATTCTTTTATTTCTCCTACTTGCGCTCAACGATTAAATTTGACTCCGGAGAAATTAGACTTTGACTTATCTGTGGAAACTCTGTTGGGAGAAACCTTAATTACATCCACTGTTTATAAGTCTTTTTTGGTTTAAATCGGTACCCTCACATTACCTGTCGATCTTATTTCATTGAAAATACTTGTATTTGATTTGATTCTAGGGATTGATTGGTTAACTACTCATCATGCTAAAATTTTCGTAAGGTTGTTAGCTTTCATATTCTTAATCAACCTATTATACGAATTCAAGCGACCAACCCATTAAAATCAATCACGGTCATCTCAAAACATAAAGCTATTCGTTTATTGAAAAACGGATGTCAAGCTTTCTTAGCTCATGTCACAGATTTAAACAAAAATACGTCAGATTTGAATGATATTTCTATTGTTAATAAATTTCCTGGCGTATTACCTGAAGAACTTCCTAGCCTACCCCTAGAGCGTGAAATTGAATTTTGTATCGACCTAGAACCCGATATAAAACCCATTTCCAAAGCCCCATATCGAATGGCTCCTATTGAACTTCAGGAGTTAAAGACCCAATTGCAGGAATTGTTAGACATTGGTTTCATTCGTCTGGTCGTCTCCTCGGGGTGCTCTGCTTTATTCGTGCGTAAGAAAATATGGAAGTATGCGACTTTGTATTGATTATCGGGAGTTGAATCATGTCACCATCAAAAATAGGTACCTGTTGTCTCGCATTGATGACCTGTTTGACCAGTTGCAAGGAGCACAATTCTTTTCAAAGATCGATCTTCATTCTGGATATCATCAGCTGAAGGTTAGAACTGAGGATATTCCAAAGAGTGCCTTCAGAACTCGGTACGGGCATTATGAATTCTTAGTCATATCTTTTGGATTGACTAATGATCCCATTGCCATCATGGATATGATGAACCGAGTATTCAAGGAATATTTGGATCACTTTGTGGTCGTCTTTATTGATGACATCCTCATATATTCCAAAAGCCGTGAAGATCATGAGCAACACTTGAGGCCGATACTCTAAAAGTTTCGTGAAAACAAGCTTTATGCCAAGTTAAAGAAATGCATGTTCTAGTTTGAGGAAGTAGCATTCCTTGGGGACGTAGTATCAAGTCATGGAATATCTGTTGACCCGGCAAAGCTTGAAGCTATTCAAAGCTGGGAGCAACCTAAATCAGTGACCGAAGTACGTAGCTTTCTCGGATTAGCAGGTTATTATCGGAGATTCGTGGAAGGGTTTTCTCGAATCACTACTCCATTAACTCAGCTGACTTGGAAAGATACAAGGTTCGTTTGGAGCGAAGAATGTGAGAAGAGTTTTCAGGAACTCAAGAGGAGACTCATTTCAGCACCTGTTCTGACAATACCATTTGGCTCGAAGGGATTTGTCATCTACAGTGATGCTTCGGGCAAAGGATTGGGATGTGTTCTCAAGTAACATGGGAAAGTCATAGCCTATGCCTCAAGACAACTCAAAGAATATGAGAGGAATTATCCTACTCATGATCTAGAGTTGGCAGTTGTTGTCTTCACACTTAAAATATGGAGGCATTACTTGTATGGAGAGAAAGTGGAGATCTTTACGGATCATAAAAGCCTCAAATATTTATTCACTCAAAAGGAACCTAACATGCGACAACGACGTTGGCTTGAACTGTTGAAAGATTATGATCATACAATCCAATACCATCCTGGAAAAGCGAATGTGGTAGGCGATTTACGATTGAGTGAAGATGATATGCAAGTGAAAAGCGATATTGTCAACGTAAAGGCCCATTTTGTGTGACTTACAAAGGATGGAGATAGAGTTAAAGACTCCAAAGACCCATGTGATGATGGCAAATATACGAGTAGAATCGACTTTAATCGATAAAGTTAAAGCTGCTCAAGCTACAGACCTGGAGCTGATGCGTATGAGGAAGAAAGTGCAAGAAGGTGCTATGCCAGAAGAAAGAATCGATGAAGAAGGAATACTTTGAGTCAACTCTAGACTTTGTGTTCCTAACGACCCTAATTTGAAGTATAAAATCATGATGGAGGCACACAACACACCGTTTGCAATCCATCCTGGGAGTACCAAAATATATCATGATCTTCGTCATACATTTTGGTGGAGCAATATAAAGAGAGAGATAACGTTGTTTATCTCAAGGTGTCTAACTTGTCAACGAGATAAACCGGAGCATCAAGTACCAAAAGGTCCATTGTAACCACTTCAAATTCCAGAATGGAAGTGGGAGCACATTACCATGGATTTTGTTATTGGTCTTCCCAAGGTTTCTCAAGGCATAGGTGCAATTTGGGTCATTGTTGATAGATTGACCAAGTCTGTTCATTTCTTACCTATACGAGAAACTTATACACTTGAACGTCTTGCTCGTATGTACATAAACGAGGTTGTAAGATTGCATGGTATGCCAGTATCCATAGTGTCTGATCGAGACCCAAGATTCACTTCACAATTTTGGGTTAGTTTGCAAAAAGCTATGGGCACGGATTTACGATTTAGCTCGGCATATCATCCTCAGACGGATGGGCAGTTGGAGAGGACTATTCAAACTCTTGAAGATCTATTAAGACTCTGTGTCCTTGATTTTAAGGGAAGTTGGGACAAGTTTTTACCATTGGTGGAGTTTTCCTACAACAATAGTTATCAAGCAAGTATTGGCATGGCTCCATTTGAGGCGTTGTATGGAAGAAAGTGTCGTTCTTCAGTATGCTGGGATGAGGTGGGTGAAGCAACGTTGTTGGGACCAGAGTTGGTATCTATGACTACGGAAAAGATTCAAATAATTCAGCAACGTATAAAGACCTCACAAGATCGACAAAAGAGTTATGTTGATCTTCATCGAAAAGACGTGGAATTCGATATTGGAGATCATGTATTATTACGTGTTGCTCCATGGAAAAGAATTACAAGATTTGGAAAGAGAGGAAAGCACAATCCTCGATTTATTGGCCCATTTGAAATCCTTGATCGAGTAGGAACTGTGGCGTATAGACTCGCTTTACCGCCTAAGTATGTCTCGTGTTCATAATGTTTTTCACATATCCATGTTACGTAAATATGTGGAAGACCCGAACCACATTATTGAGTTAGAACTGGAAGAAATAGCGGAAGATTTGACATATAAAGAGGTATCTATTCAAATCTTGGATAAGAAGGAACATATTCTACGCTCTAAGGTTATACCTCAAGTTAAAGTTTTATGGAGAAACCATGATGTTGAGGAAATGACCTGAGAGTTAGAATCTGAAATGAAGTCAAGGTATCCTTACTTCTTCGACATACCAAGTACGTACCCTAATTTCGAGGGTAAAATTTAATAAGAAGGGGAGGTTGTAAGACCCCAACTTTTATAAATAAAGATGAATTTTCTATAAATATCATTTTTGAATATTATGGAATGAATTTGATATAATGTTATATTTGTGGGTAATATTTATAAATTTTGCAAAAAATACATGAGTTGTTATATAATATTCGATTGGTGGGAATATTCGTTTTAACATGGAATATTTGTACAACGACACAATCATTGGTGGATCCCATGAACATAATTATTGTCGAATTGAAAAACGACAAAAAATAATTTATGAAAATAACTACGGAAGTTTTATCGTTAACTGTTAAAACTCCCGGTTAAAAAAGTACAAGATATACTGCGTCGTGGCATAGTAGCACACGGTATTGATTATTGATGCTTACGTGAGAAGTCACTCAGTTTTGTTCAATTATTGTTATAGTAATTGCTGCATAGTATCTCACGTTATTTGATTCAATTATTGTAAATATTTTATATAATCAATAATTGAGATGACAAATTTTTTAATATTATTATTTGCAATATTAACGATGTCTAGAAGTTCCATCAAGGAGAGGTTTGGTCACCTAATTGCGCGCCAATGGGGAGAAATCCTTATTGAAAGCCCTTCTTTCCGGGAACGAACACAGTCGATTAATATTGTGAATTATAATAATGATTATGAGTTTTGTTTTATTAGTATTATTAATGTAATAAAATAGAAAAGCTTTTTATATAAACCTAATACTTTTATAAAGTTATTCATTTTATTAGACTATAAATAGAATATATAATATTCTATTATGCATAGTGTTTTGTATAGTAAAATCTTTTTATATAAAATAGAATACTTTTATAAAGTTATTTATTTTATTAGACAATAATTAGAATATATTATATTTTATTATGCATAGTGTCTACATAGTGTTTTGCGTAGTAAAATCTTTTTATATAAAACAGAACACTTTTATAAAGTTATTTGTTTTATTAGATTTTAAATAATATATATATATATATATAGAATTTATAATATTTTATTGCATAGTGCAGCATAGTATCCTTTCTATTTTCCTATAAATAGGATGCTTAGTTAGAATTGAAAACCACACCAGAAGTTCAAAGAATTCTTCTATAATCTTGAGCGTATTTCTTTAGAATTTTAAGAAGCTTTGAGCGTAGTGTAAGTTTTCTTCAAGAATATCCTCCATACTACCGAATTTAATACTATTCTTTTATGGTAAGGGATATTATTTGTTGTACTCGTAAGGGGTATTCTATCTTTCTTATTCATGAAGAGAACTTCTGTTATTCCATTCTTTATTATTCTGTTGGAATAACCTGTATACGCGGACTACCCTATACTTGGTGAAATTCTTCTATTATTCCATTTTTATTATTCTGTTGGAACATCCATGCTGTGCTTTACGCATGACACGTTCTATTATTTATCATTACATTTGGAACATCCTGTCTGCGTTTTTTACGCATGACTCAGTGCCATTATTTATCATTCATTTGGAACATCCTATCTGTGCTTTACGCATGACATTCGGTTCCGTTAATTATTATTCGTTGGAATATCTTATCTCAGTGCATTTACGCATGACTCGGTTCCGTTATTTATTATTACATTGGAATAACTTATGCATCTTCATCTATCGCATGCCTGGTGATTTCTTTTGTTATTCCATTCTTTATTATACTCAGTTGGTTAAAGTTTTGACTTCTATACTCCCTGAAGTTAGTGGAATATCTTTGATATTTGTGCTTCATCCAGTATCATTTCATGGAAATTTTCTTTTTGAGCATTCTTGAGTGTTACTCTACTAAGAAGTATCATGTTGACAATTTGGACATTATTAGTTCCTGGATAAATTAATTCTTGAACTTGTTTTATTGAATTCTTATATCCTTGTCATCATCCTCATATTTATATTATGTTGAAAGTCATTTGTGGCCTGTAGTGCATAGATGGACTTGGTATAATTATGACCAGGGATTATTCGGTGTAATCATGACCGTAATGTTACAAATGATGTGAAAAAAGTCCTCATTGGCCCGTAGTGCATTGATGGACAGTTGTTGGCATGATCATGACCATATGAATACACGAATATCCTTGGCCTGTAGTGCATTGATAATTTGTGGTCGTGATACTAATGAATAGCATTGGTCGTAGTGCAGGGATGATGTGGATTATTTATTAAGCTGAGTCTCAGTGATAAAAAGTAATGAAAAACCTTTTAAATCATAGAAGATAGTAGATTTTATTCTCTACTTGACTCTTCTAACGGATTGCTTCTTCCGCTGCAGTTAAACTTGATGTTTGTTATATTTTAACAGTTTAACACTGTTGAAGGCTAATGATAATCTGCATTATCTTAGTCATAATATTTCTTACTAGGTTAGTTGAGCTCACCCTTTTACTTTTATTAATCTCTTCAGGAAATGAGAACGTAGCAGGGACTAGTCGGAAATAGAGTGATGATCCTAGATGGTGCATTAGTAGTCCTCACTATTCTGTGAAATAGTTTGATAATAAATGTAATGAGGACCCCATTGAGTTTTTATATTATCTAGATGACAATATTTGTATTAAAACTCACTGCATATGTTTAGTCATATTTTACACGACTGTTGTATAATTAAGTTTGTATTTGAATTCTGTACCATATATTTGGCGACTCAAGATGGGTGATGTATACCTATTTTGGGGGCGTCACACAAATCTTCAATGTCAGTACACAAGGTACCTACTTTGACTGGTTATAGATATTTGGTTATCACGATTCTGGGCTTGCTAATGTGTTGGTATGGTAGTATAACTATAATACTACCATTAACAATCGATATCATGGATATAACACAACAAATCAGAGAGTTATAGGCCCTCAAATCCCTTGTCAGAGTTGTTCTTTATTTCTGGGTTTTCTAGAAATGAAGAATAGTTCATATTGCCTTCTTTCGATCATTATAACTTGCTGTACATGTATGATTTATGTGATCTAATACGTTCAGTGTGTAGACAACATGAAAGTGAACAAATATAACACATAAAATAGATCTAACAACAACAAACAAAGAAGATCTTGTTCGGTCAAACATTGTTAGAATACTTGTTCTAACGGTTTCTGGAAATTCCAGAAACCCAACTTCGTGATCGAGTGACCCACTTTGACCACATACAACTTCGATCCTGTTTGTGATATAAGGAATATTAAGGCATGGATCTATAGTCCATACATCACACTACAATCTGGTTACACAAACATCAACAAAAGGCTTAACATCTGACAGATCAAAGCTTTTAAAAATCTTGTCAGACGGTGCTTAAGACTTTCTAGGTTACCCAGAATTCGTCTGGTCATGCCCGGTTAACGGGTTTTGACCGATTATAACTTCAAATCTACAACAGATCTGACTCTGAATCAAGTTCTATATCAAAGCTCTCATAACATACTACAAGATCAAACACTTAAACAACAAAAACACATAACATACAAATATCTATGAGGACTGACATTTGACTGTCAGACATAAAAATAAAAATTTCCAGATTTTGTAAAACATCAAATCAGAGCCTATAGATGTTATGGATCTAACATCTATCAACCCAGATCACTTAATTAGACTCCATACAACATGTTTAAACATTAAAACATAAAATCTAACATGGAAGCAAAGTCAGATTTTTTAACTAGGGTTTATACCTTTCTTAAGCTATGCTTGAATCTGGCCTTCTGATCTGATAATGGTAATCGTGGGGCTTTGTTTGGGACCTGATATAAGACCCCAACTTTTATGAATAAATAATAATTTTCTCAAAATATATTTTTGAATATTATGGTGTGGATTTGATATAATGTTATAGTTGTGGGTAATATTTACAAATTTAGCAAAGTAAGCAAGTGGTTATATAATATTTGATTAGTCGGGGAATATTTGTTTTAACAGGGAATATTCGTACGACGGCACAATCATTGGTGGACCCTACAACGGAAGTATTATCGTAGTTAGAAAATGACAAAATTATCTTTTTATAAAAATAACGGCGAAAGTGTTACCGTTAAAACTGTTGAACTACCCGATAGTAAAAGTACAGTAATACGCGTGGTTGCATAGTAGCACACAGTATTGATTATTGATGCTTACGTGAGAAGTCACTTAGTTATACTCAATTATTGTTACAGTAATTGCTGCATCATATCTCTCATATTATTGATTCAATTATTGTCACAGTATCATCTGCATAATATGTTATATTATTAAATTAATAATTTAGACGGCAAAGTTATTCATATTATTATTTGCAATATTGAGAATGTCTAGAAGTTCTATCAAGGAGAGGTTTGGTCACCTAATTACGCGTTAATAAGGAGAAATCCTTATCGGAAAGCCCCCTCTTTCCTGGGAATGACCTGGTTGTTAAATATTGTGAGTTATAATATTAATGATGAATAAGTTCATGTTGATTGAAGATGAAATTGATAGTTCCATTGTGTGAGAATTATTAGTGTTAGTGGAAATCGACATTTATTTCAATAATAATTAATGTCTGGAGGTTATATTGACCAATCGGGTAATTCACCTGATAAATGAGCAATTAATTGCTATTAATTCACATGCTTATAACTATGTGTTCACATGTGTGTACTATTGATTCACATGATTTACTATTAGGGGAGTTGGTGCAAGATTGATAATACTTGCATGACTAAATTAAAAATGAAGGTATAGATGAAGGTACTATACTATATTTCGTTTTTTCACATGATTATACTATTAAGTCACATGAATGAACTATTAATTCACATTATTTACTATTAGGGGAGGTGGTGCAAGTTTGATAATACTTGCAGGACTAAATTAAAAATGAAGAAAAAGGGGAAGGTATTATACTGTAATATTTTGAGCCCCAAAACGTGCAATTAACTAAACTATATTTTCCTATAAATAGAAGCTCATTCTTCTTTCATTCTCACAAATACACTAAGTCTCACAAAAGTAATTATTATAGAGGGAAATTATAGAGAGAAAGAAGAAGAGAAGTCTGCTACCTCACTATTCAAGTATCCAGTTTCTTCTAAGGTAATGGGTATTATTTCTTTCGTATTCATGAAGAGAGTTATTTTCTTTCAATACTCGTAAGGGTTTTTATTCCATTCTTTATTATTCTATTGGAATAACTCGCATGTCTGCATGCTATCTATCGCATGCACGGTGAATTCTTCATTATTCCATTCTTTATTATTTTGTTGGAATAACTTTTCTGCATGCGATCTATCGCATGCACTCGTGAATTCTTCTCATTATTCCATTCTTTATTATTACATTGGAATAACTCATGCGTGTGGACTACCGCATGCACGGTGAATTCTTTTGTTATTTCATTCTTTATTATTCATTTGGAATAACTTTTGTACTACAATGACTACTGCATGCATGGTGAATTCTTCTGTTATTTCATTTTTTATTATTCTATTAGAATAACCTGTCTTTGTGAACTACCACATGCATGGTGAATAATCCTTCGTATTTATTCCTTATTAAATTATGGAAATGATCTGTCTACGTGGATTACCGCATGGCGGGTAAAAATCCATTTACAGTTTCATATATTCTATTATACTCAGTTGGTTAAAGTTTTGGCTTCTATACTCCATGAAATTAGTAGAATATCCTGGATATTTGTGCTTCATCCAAAGATCTTTTCATGGAAATATTCTTACGAGTATTCTTGAATTTTACTCCACAAAGCAATGTCGTGTTGACAATTTGGACGTTATTGATTTCTGGATAAATTAAATTATAAATCTTTAAAATTTATCTTGAACTTGTTTTATTGAATTATTAAGTCATTGTCATCATCCTCATGCTTATATTGTGATGAAAGTCATCTTTGGCTTACGTGCATAGATGGACTTGGTATGATTATGACCAAGGATTATTCGGTATAATCCTGATCGTAATGTGACGAATGATGTGGTGAAAGTCCTCATTGGCCTGTAGTTCATTGATGGACAGTTGTTGGTATGATTATGACCAGTGATTATTCGGTATAATCATGACCATTGATGATTACATGAATATCCTCTGCCATGATGCAGGGATGATTTGATTTTATTTATTAAGATGAGTCTCAGCGATCAAGTTGATGAAAAACTTTTTAAATCATAGAAGATAGTAGATTTTATGCTCTACTTGACTCTTCTAATGGATTGCGTATCCCACTGCAGTTGCTGATCTAAAACTTGTTGTCTATTATATTCTATCAGTTGTTATACTGTTGAAGGCTAAGGATAATTTATTCTGAATTATCTTAGTCATAGTATTTCTTGTTGGGCTAGTTGAGCTCACCCTTTCTTTCACTGTCTTTTCAGGAAATGAGAATATAGTTGGACGAGTCGGGGAATGGATTGACGGTCCAGATGGTTATTTTAGTAGTCCTCACTATTCTATAAAATAGTGTGACAATAAATGTAATGAGGACTCCATTGAGTGTGGATATTATCTAGATGACAATATTCTTATTAAAAACTCTTAGATTATGTTTTGTCGTATTTTACACAACTGTTGTATAATTAAGTTGTATTTGAATTTTGTACCATGTATTTGGCGACTCAAGATGGGTGATGTATACCTATTTTGGGGCGTCACGGTTAGTATCAAAGCTTAGGATATGATCCCAGGTGAGATGTGAGACAAGAATTAGGAGGGAGAGGCGGGGAATTCCTTCACATAGTATGACTTACCTAAGTTTATTTGGTATTTAATTGGTCGATCGGAGTATAGGGATAATATGTGACATGTCAATTAACCCTTGTTTTGTGGCGATGTTGAAAATGGCATCCAAAATGTTAAGATAAGCAATGAAGCACATGAGACCGTTGAGTCACCAACGATCAATACCGTGATAATGTAATGAACGAATTCCAAAATTTATACAATTTAATTCTCGACTTGATTCAAGTAATAATACATTCAACCTCTAATTTTACATCATTAAACGATAATATAACCATTGAAATTTGCGGAATAATTAAAATTTTCTATTACCTACTATCCTCGTTCCCAAAACCTTCAACCTTTACATCTAAATATCTCAGAATCATTTTAATACTACAATAGTTTACATTCGCAAAATAATATTACAATTCAACATTAATACATTATTCGAAACATTAGATATGGTTTACAAGAATAAAAACTTAGCTAGGATATTAAATCTTCATATATCACTTTTGATCCATAACAATCAAGTAGCACATAAGCGTTATCTTCAATTCTTGAATCTGCAAAATGGTTATTTGCAAGAATGAGCTCGACAAATTCAAAGAAAATCTAACGATTTTTTCATGCATCACGTAACACATAATAACATGCTCAATATACAAGAATAATCATAAACAAACATAGCATACATGTTGTAGTTCACATAACAACTATAAAGATTGAGTTCCTTACTCAATCAACATTCATAGTTCAATCATCATAGTCATAGATTGACTTTCACATTTCATACTTTTGACATATATAATACATAATACACTAAAATTTTAAAGCGGATCATCAATAAGTTCACATAGCAAAAAGGAACTGAAAGACTTGCCTTTTACCGGCGCTTTTACCAACACGCTAATACTTCGGCGTCCTTGCCTGACAACCTAATCAGATGTGAGATTGATAATAAATAAAATCAATACTCAATCTCATGGTCAAATTTATTCTAAGACCTTACTTTATCTTATTATCCTTTATAATGTCTTTATAGACATCTAACTATTTTATATACAACTCGATTTTATTTTTTATTTTCATCACCACACATGCTAGACTATCACACTTGTAGTTTAATGTGCGTATATCACACCATTTTATTATACCACTTTGGTTTCAAAAATGCATATTCAACACATTGTTTACATGTTTAATTTTCCTTCATAAATCAAAAATTACCCTTTTCAATTTCTTTCCATTATTATTCTTGTATTATCATCTTTTCATACTTAGATATCCAATATTAGCCATTAGTTAGACACTTTGTATACCGAAGTTTAGAAAACACTATTACTCTTAGACATTTTATCGAGCACGTTATATGCACACATTAACTTATCTCAACTCTTGATCTTAAATGGTTAATTATGCATAGAATATGATAACAAATATCTATACTCATTACATATGTCAAAACATATTTGTAATCATCAAAATATATCATCACCCAAAATCTTAATTCAAACAGAATTATAAAACTCATCTTCACAATTTCTTTAACAAAACGTTGTTTTCGTTTTTGACGTAGCTCGTTCGTTACATGTCCATTTTTGTTCCTTCTTATATAGAATTAACCCTTACTCAGTGTATTACAACCTCATCTAGGCCTTAAAGTCATACCCTTATCCATCTAAACCAGATTCTATAATTCATCAACTAGTCTAGAAAATTTCATTTTCTGGACATCCTTACTAAACAATTTATTACTTTGCATATCTACTACTTTGCAGTTTTAAGTTTAGCTAGTAAACTTCCATATCTACTACTTTGCAGTTTTAAGTTTCTTCAGATTCAAAACACACGAATTTATATGAATTTTTCAAAGTCAGAAACCGTAACAGTTTTGATTTTCTGGACATATTATTTTCCCTTCGGACCAACCTTACTAAAACAGACATTTCAAGAAATCTACAAAGAGTTTTTATGTGATTCCACTTTCAGAATATAGCTTACTTCCATATCTTCGATTTGATATAAGGCTCACTTTCTAACTCATTATACCCAAAGAGGTATGAATTTCACAAGATATGTCCACAATTACTAAAAACCTACGAATTTTGTTCTTCAAATTTTCTTTCCATTTCATTTTCTTTCTTGAATCCTCTTGTTTGATTCTTGATAATCCAAGATTAAACCAATACAAACAGATTAAGCATGATCTACTACCCTAGAACATAAATCTACCCAAAAAAATCAAGGATTAAATAAGAGTTTAGAAGTTACCTTCTTCTAGCTTTTTTTTTTCTTTCTTCTTCTTCTAGCTCATCTCAATTCCTCTATTTCTCTCTATCTCTCTCAATTTCTCAATACAACTTCTACATAACAATTATCTACATTATGAAGAACATAAAAATATAATTAAAACAAGGAATTTAGATTATAACTTTATTAGTATGAATTTAAGAGAGAGATGGAGATGATGATGATGATGATGGGTTTGTTTTTTCTTCTCAAAGCTTTCCCTTCTTCTTCTTTTTCTTCCTCTTCTTCTTCTCCTACAACTCTCTCTAACTCTCTTTTTCTTTTTTTGGTTTGTTTGCTAAAACTAACATACTAACTTGTAGTATATACATATAATATACAATACTAGTAATATATAATATATGTAACTCCTAGTAATTATTAGATATACTAATTACTAGTTAATACATAGGTTACACCAATTTGAACTTGAAAAGCCTAAGACCATGTTTGGCAAATACTCATTATTTTAATTAATCAATAGCTTAACATCAATCAATCTCATCAAATTGTCACATAATTATATTTACTTGTTAATTATAATTTTGTGTAACAATCATCACATAACTCATCTAATTTAATTATCTCAATTAAATTAGAACTATAACATAAAATTATTATATTAATTAAATTAAATACTAAATATTCATTTAATTAATCTGCTACACTTAATTACATTACTCTATAATCAAAACAAAATTTATTTATTTAACTCAATAAATAATTCAATTAAATATTTATATATATTAAAATTAATATATAACATTCTCTTCACATCAATTCACATATTCTACAATATATTTACATACATATACTCACACCCAACATATCTCATAAATAATACTTTTATTTATAAAATTCTCATTTATAATTTCTAAAAATCTGGGATGTCACATCCTTCCTCCTTATAAGGATTCCATCCTCTAAATCACCAAACCCTACCTTACTCAGTTTTCCTCAAATCTATTCATTGAATAACTTCAACACATTACCTTAATATAGGTTTTATATTTTCTACTCTCACCATTCTTGATAATAAATTCTTATAAGTTTTATTTCATAATATTTACTTAGACTCAATTATATTTGAGTATTATATATTCTTTTGACCTGCTCATTATCTTTCTCTAAGGATCATTATCATATATTATATGATCAAACTCTCGACATTACATTCACCCCTTCTTCTAAGAATTTCTTCCTCAAATTTTTTTTTATTTATTTATTTATTTATTAATCTTTATTCATTCAATCTATCAAAGTAGATTTTTACGTCACTACTTCATTCATTCATTGGTTTCTATAACCACTTTCTTTCCACAAACATCATTCTACAATTATTAAACTTTTCTATTAAAAGTTTCACATTATTCTTTGATAACTCACATCCTTCTCACTTCAAAATTTCTTTTCTCACTTATTCAACATATCCATCATTCAGTGTCGCATTTTACTACTTACTTCTTTCTAAGGAATACTTTCCTTTTTCACTTCCATCTTGCAGAATAACAAGAATCCTCCACAATTGTTCAATAATTGGGAAGTAGTATGAATAACTCAGGAATTTAAAAGATTCCAAATCATGCTGAGGGTCACAAGACCATGAACTCTATTCTCTAGGTTTAATAGTGCTTCACCCCCGGTTCTTCACACTTTAAACCCTCTTTGGCAGAATGTTTATCAATCACAAAGACTGAAAACACCCTCCGCAAGTACTCTAGGTGATCAACCTATTGTACATGTATTGTATACAAACATTTCAGCGCAAAGTATAAAACTAAGCGCAACCCCTAATAATAGGGTTGTTCATCTCAGCTTTTCAACATCTGAATCCGCACCAAAATAATTTGGTTTAGCATAACTTCTCAAGAAACTCTTGAATTTCATGAACGTCTTTCAATATTTGTCTAGCTGAATCAAATAGCATAGACCTCTACAATAATTCGGACATCAACCAAAATATACATATACATACATACATATGTATTCTTATATCTCAAAGAAATCTCAAAAATCTATTTATGACGCCACGATACCGCACCGCATCAGATTTACAAATCATTGAGGATTCCATCATTTGGTGATTTTATCATACTACATCATACCATAGTGGGTCGACGATCCTTAGATCACATCCAACACTAGTAATACCGCATTGATGACTCCATCATTTTTATCATCTTTGCACCAAAGTTACATGATGCATTAATGATATAAAATACATTTTGATATATTGCAAATCATTTTTGTCTAAGTCAAACAATTAGCATGTATATACGAATAACAAGATTGTTGTTAAAACTCATTGGTTCCATCATTTGATCCAATGTTTTCAAGAAAATAAGAAGTGTAAACATCAAATCGAAGTCAATAAATTTCAAAGTCTAGCATAGCTAGTAGATTTAGAATACCTATGCTTCCACCATCAACTCCACTTTCTCAGAATGATCCATTGCTTAAAAGATCTATCTATTCCTATCATCCTCAATACTTCATTCATAACTTAATTATACCCAAGTTCATCAAACTTACCGCATATTGGAAGTTCGTGACTTGCCACAATAATATGAGTTTAAGAACTTATCCTAGTCGGACCATAAAGGCATCCATTCGCCGAGGGTTCAAAACATAACATATTATTATGAGTCACTTTAACTTACCATATGCATTAGTTTTAAGAACCGCGCCTAATCCTAACAATATCTGCCTAATCTTAATAGTTTCTAACTATCAAACATACACATGAGAAAAGAATCACCTTTTCTCCACATATACATAGATAGCGCGACACCAACATTCCAATGATTATCAATATGATAAACCGAAAAAGCACAAAAACCTCGCCATACAAAGATTTTACAACTCAATGCATCACATGAGTCCTCAATTGAAATCCCACCTAACTTTATCTTACTCTTAACTTGCTTTTCGCTCGATACTTAATTCCTCGTATCACATTATCTATAACTCCTCATGAGTTATCTCGCACTTTTCATAGTACATCATCTTCATAGCATTAAGCTATAATTATTCAAACATTATAGACCATCTTTCGTTTATAACTTAAATGAGACCACGTCGTGATCTTATTTTATAATCATCTCCTTAAAATTCTTTTCTTAACTCGTGATCGCTTTGTTTTACGATCCTCCTCTTTCTCTTTTTTTCATCATTTACTTACATTATTCGTTATCTTGGCTTTTGGAGTTAGGAAACTCCCATTTCTTATCTTTATATCTCTTCAAGATTCTTCTTTGAATCTTCTTGTTTATATAACAATTCTTCCTTTAAGAATTTCTAACTTCATTTACATTGCTCAACATTTCATTCAAGTTCTACACTTTCATCATACGTATCCACTTTCTATACTTGGTACATATCGAGTCTCTACCAGTTTCAATATGGTACACTGAGTGGTTTCCCACAAACAACCAACAAACTAGGTTCTGAGTTGCTAATTCGTATATACCTCCGCTCTATGAAGGAATCGTTTAGCCCAGATACCATACATCAACTACGAAAGAGTACAATTACACCACTTAGATATAACTCTCTATTCTTAACTTCTTTATCATTCTCTTTTTTTTTATACACATTGTCTATTTATTATCACCTTACATCCTTATTATTGGAGTTGGGTAACCCCACATTCATATTCCTTATAACTCTGCGAGATTCTTCTTTGAATCCTTTCACGCAAGTTTTAATCCCTTATTGTTCAAACTCTATTTTGAGCTTATTCGCTCCTTTATTTTCACCTCTCTCTCTAAGGTTATAACCTAAGGTACTCTTACTTAAGGTTTCTAACCTATCGCCTTTGATACTAACTCATAATCGATTCCCCCAAAATTTATACAATTTAATTCTCGACTTTCTATTAAGTTAATAATACATTCAACCTCTAATTTTACATCATTAAACGATAATACAACCATTGAAATTTCATGGAATAATTAAAATTTTCTATTACCTACTATCCTCGCTCCCAAAACCTTCAACCTTTACATCTAAATATCTCGTAATCATTTTAATACTACAATAGTTTACATTCGCAAAACAATATTACAATTCAACATTAATACATTATTCAAAACATTAGACATGGTTTACAAGAATAACAACTTAGCTAGGATATTAAATCTTCATATATCACTTTTGATCCATAATAATCAAGTAAGACATAAATAAGTTATCTTCAATTCTTGAATCAAGCAAAATGGTTATTTGCAAGAATGAGCTCGATAAATTTCAAAGAAAATCTAACAATTTTCATGCATCACGTAGCATATAATAACATGCTCAACATACAAGAATAATCATAAACAAACATAGCATACATGTTGTAGTTCACATAACAACTATAAAGATTTAGTTCCTTACTCAATCAACATTCATAGTTCAATCATCATAGTCATAGATTGACTTTCACATTTCATACTTTTGACATATATAATACATCATACACTAAAATTTTAAAGCGGATCATCATCAAGTTCACATAGCAAAAAGGAACTAAAAGACTTGCCTTTTATCGGCGTTTTACCAACACGCTAATACTTCATTCCTTGCACAACCTACATCAGATGTGTGAGATTGATAATAAATAAAATCAATACTCAATCTCATGGTCAAATTTATTCTAAGACCTTACTTTATCTTATTATCCTTTATAATGTCTTTATAGACATCTAACTATTTTATATACAACTCGGTTTTATTTTCCATTTTCATCACCACACATGCTAGACTATCACACTTGTAGTTTAATGTGTATATCACACCATTTTATTATACCACTTTGGTTTCAAAAATGCATATTCAACACATTGTTTACATGTTTAATTTTCCTTCATAAAAACAAAAATTACCCTTTTCGATTTCTTTCCATTATTATTCTTGTATTATCATCTTTTCATACTTAGATATCCAATATTAGCTATTAGTTAGACACTTTGTATACCAAAGTTTAGAAAACACTATTACTCTTAGACATTTTATCGAAAGCACGCTATGTGCACACATTAACTTATCTCAACTCTTGATCTTAAATGGTTAATTATGCATAGAATATGATAACACATATCTATACTCATTACATATGTCAAAACATATTTTTAATCATCAAAATATATCATCACCCAAAATCTTAATTCAAACAGAATTATAAAACTCATCTTCACAATTTCTTTAACAAAATGTTGTTTTCGTTTTTAACGTAACTCGTTCGTTACATGTCCGTTTTTGTTCCTTCTTATATAGAATTAACCCTTATTCAGTGTACTACAACCTCATCTAGGCCTTAAAGTCAGACCCTTATCCATCTAAACTAGATTCTGTAATTCATCAACTAGTCTAGAAAATATCATTTTCTGGACATCCTTACTAAACAATTAATTTTGGACATGATCCGGTCCATAAAATGGCTCAATCACGCGTGAGTCTAGCTAGTAAACTTCAATATCTACAACTTTGAAGTTTTAAGTTTCTTCAGACTCAAAACACACGAATTTATATGAATTTTTCAAAGTCAGAAACCGTAACAGTTTTGATTTTCTAGACAGATTATTTTCCCTTCAGACCAGCCTTACTAAAACAGACATTGCAAGAAATCTACATAGAGTTTTCTTGTGATTCCATTTTCAGAATATAGCTTACTTCCATATCTTCGATTTGATATAAGGCTCACTTTCTAACTCATTATACCCAAAGAGGTATGAATTTCACAAGATATGTCCACAATTACTAAAAACCTACGAATTTTGTTCTTCAAATTTTCTTTCCATTTTATTTTCTTTCTTGAATCCTCTTGTTTGATTCTTGATAATCCAAGATTAAACCAATACAAACAGATTAAGCATGATCTACTACCCTAGAACATAAATCTACCCAAAAAAATCAAGGATTAAATAAGAGTTTAGAAGTTACCTTCTTCTAGCTTTTTTTTTTTCTTCTTCTTCTTCTTCTTCTTCTTCTTCTTCTTCTTCTTCTTCTTCTTCTTCTAGCTCATCTCAATTCCTCTATTTCTCTCTATCTCTCTCAATTTCTTAATACAACTTCTATATAACAATTATCTACATTATGAAGAACATAAAAATATAATTAAAACAAGGAATTTAGATTATAACTTTATTAGTATGAATTTAAGAGAGAGATGGAGATGATGATGATGGGGCTTGTTTTGTCTTCTCAAAGCTTTCCCTTCTTCTTCTTTTTCTTCTTCTTCTTCTTCTCCTACAACTCTCTCTAACTCTCTTTTTCTTTCTTTGGTTTGTTTTCTAAACCTAACATACTAACTTGTAGTATATACATATAATATACAATACTAGTAATATATAATATATGTAACTCATAGTAATTATTAGATATACTAATTACTAGTTAATACATAGGTTACACCAATTTGAACTTGAAAAGCCTAAGACCATGTTTGGCAAATACTCATTATTTTAATTAATCAATAGCTTAACATCAATCAATCTCATCAAATTGTCACATAATTATATTTATTTGTTAATTATAATTTTGTGTAACAATCATCATATAACTCATCTAATTTAATTATCTCAATTAAATTAGAACTATAACATAAAATTATTATATTAATTAAATTAAATACTAAATATTCATTTAATTAATCTGATACACTTAATTACATTACTTTATAATCAAAACAAAATTTATTTATTTAACTCAATAAATAATTCAATTAAATATTTATATATATTAAAATTAATATATAACATTCTCTTCACATCAATTCACATATTCTACAATATATGACATACACATACTCACACCCAACATATCTCATAAATAATACTTTTATTTATAAAATTCTCATTTATAATTTCTAAAAATCTGAGATGTCACAATGTGCATCAAGATGGCAATAATCCTCAAGAAAACAATAACGCTGACCAAATGATGAACTATGGGATGTTCAGAGGCTTTATACAATTCATGCAACATCAGGCGAGAGCGGCTCCTGTTCAAAATGCAGGTGGAAACACTGGAAACTCATAGACGGTCACCGCTAAACAGTTCAAGGAGCTGGGACCACCGAAGTTTATTAGAGAGCCAAAACCACTTAAGGCGGAGACGTGGATAAAGCAAATCACCAAGATGATGTCTTGGGATGCTCCGAGGAGCAAAAGGTTCCCTTTGCCACCTTTATGTTGCGAGGAAAGGCAGAGGTGGGAATCTGTAAAGCGTACTCAACCTGCCGCACTGAAGATGTCTTGGGAGAAATTCCAAGAACTGTTCAATGACAAGTATTTTCCCGAAAGTATTCGTCACATGAAAGAGGTAGAGTTCATCAAGTTAGAGCAGAACAATATGACCGTGTCACAGTACGAAGCTAAGTTTACCGAGTTCTCTCGGTTTGCGTCCCACTTGGTTGATAATGAGGATAGAATGATGCAGATGTTTCTAAGAGGTTTGAAACCCGAGATACGTCAATACTTAATTTCTCACAAACTGTGTTTGTATTCAGATGTTTTAAATAGGGCTCAGTTATTGGAGCGCGATAACGAGTCAACCCAACCAAGAGAGAGCAACCGACAAAATGATAATACCAATGGTAGTAGTTATCGAAGCGGTGACAACAAACGTGGAGGGAATCAACATGCCAGAAATGGTAACCACTTCGGTGGTAATCATGGACAAGATAATAGAAGTGGAAATTTCAAGAAAAGGAGATTCAACAATGATGGAAAGACGTCATCACCAGCACTTGTTGTTAAGGAAGGGGAACGACATCCAAACGTATGTTACAAATGTGGAGGGAGGGACATATCAGTCCGAACCGTACGTAGCAATCCAAAGCGTGTTATAATTGCGGAAGAGAAGTTCACCTTGCCCGATTTTGTCGTGCACCGAAGTCAAGCCCAGCTGGGATGAAGGCATTAAAGGCCGTCCCAGATAAGACAAAACCGGTAGTTCAAGGGAGAGTGTTTGTCATAACCTCCCAAAAAGTGAGGAATCTGAACGAGGTGATCACGAGTAAGCTAATCATAAACTCTAGTGAAGTATATACCTTATTTGATACCGGTTCTACCATTTCTTTTATTTCTCCTACTTGCGCTCAACGTTTAAATTTGACTCCGGAGAAATTAGGCTTTGATTTATCTGTTGAAACTCCGTTAGGAGAAACCTTCATCACATCCACTGTTTATAAGTCTTGTTTGATTCAAATCGGTAACCACACGTTACCTGTCGATCTTATCTCCTTAAAAATACTTGAATTTAACGTGATTCTAGGGATTGATTGGTTAACTATTCATCATGCTAAAATTGATTGTTTTAGTAAGGTTGTTAGCTTTTATATTCCTAATCAACCTATTATGCGAATTCAAGCGACCAAACCATTAAAATCAATCACGATCATCTCAAGCCATAAAGCTATTCATTTATTGAAAAACAGATGTCAATCTTTCTTAGCTCATGTCACAGATTTAAACAAAAATATGTCAGATTTGAATGATATTTCTATTGTTAATAAATTTCCTGATGTATTCCCCAAAGAACTTCTTGGCCTACCCCCAGAGCGTGAATTTGAGTTTGGTATCGACCTTGAACCCGGTACAAAACCCATTTCCAAAGCCCTATATCGAATGGCTCCTATTGAACTTCAGGAGTTAAAAACCCAACTGCAGGAATTATTAGACATCGGTTTCATTCGTCCTAGTATGTCTCCTTGGGGTGCTCATGTTCTATTCGTGAAGAAGAAAGATGGAAGTATGCGACTTTGTATTGATTATCGGGAGTTAAATCACGTCACTATCAAAAATAGGTACCCGTTGCCTCGCATTGATGACCTGTTTGACCAGTTGCAAGGCGCCTAATTCTTTTCAAAGATCAATCTTTGTTCTGGATATCATCAGTTGAAGATTAAAACTGATGACATTCCAAAGACTTTTTAGAACTCAGTACGGGCATTACAAATTCCTAGTCATGTCTTTTGGATTGACTAATGTTCCTACTACCTTCATGGATATGATGAACCGAGTATTCAAAGAATATTTGGATCACTTTGTGGTCGTCTTTATTGATGACATACTTATTTACTCCAAAAGCCGTGAAGATCATGAGAAACACTTGAGGTTGATACTCCAAAAGCTTCGTGAAAACAAGTTATATGCCAAGTTGAAGAAATGCGAGTACTGGCTTGAGGAAGTAGCATTCCTTGGGCACGTAATATCAAATCACGGAATATCTGTTGACCCGACAAATATTGAAGCAATTCAAAGCTGGGAGCAACCTAAGTCAGTGACCAAAGTACGTAGCTTTCTCGGCTTAACTGGTTATTATCGAAGGTTCGTGGAAGGATTTTCTCGAATCGCTACTCCATTAACTCAGCTGACTCAAAATGATACAAAATTCGGTTGGAGTGAGGAATGTGAGAAGAGTTTTCAAGAACTCAAAAGAGGCTCATTTCAGCACCTATTTTGATAATACCAGCTGGTTCGGAGGGATTTGTCATATACAGCGATGCTTCAGGAAAAGGTTTAGGGTGTGTTCTCATGCAACATGGGAAAGTCATAGCCTATGCCTCACGATAACTCAAATAATATGAGAGGAATTATCCTACTCATGATCTAGAGTTGGCAGCTGTCGTTTTTGCGCTTAAGATTTTGAGGCATTACCTTTATGGAGAGAAGGTGGAGATCTATATAGATCATAAAAGCCTCAAATATTTCTTCACTCAAAAGGAACTCAACATGCGGCAGCGACTATGGCTTGAGCTATTGAAAGATTACGATCATACCATTCAATATCATCCTGGAAAAGTAAACGTAGTAGCTGACGCATTGAGTAGAAGATCATATGCGGGTACGAGTGCGATATTGTCAAGGCAAAGGCCCATTTTGTATGACTTACAAAGGATGGAGATAGAGTTAAAGGCTCCAGGGACCCATGTGATGATGACGAATATACGAGTAGAACCGACTTTAATCGATAAAGTTAAAGCTGCTCAAACTACAGACCTGGAGCTGATGCGTATGAGGAAAAAAGTGCAAGAAGGTACTATTCCGGAAGCAAGAATCGATAAAGAAGGAATACTTCGAGTCAACTCCAGACTTTGTGTTCCTAACTATTCTGACTTGAAGTATAAAATCATGATGGAGGCACACAACACACCATTTGCAAGCCATCCTGGGAGTACCAAAATGTATCTTGATCTTCGACATAAATTTTGGGGAGCAATATGAAGAGAGAGATAGCAGGGTTTATCTCAAGGTGTCTAACTTGTCAACGAGTAAAGGCGGAGCATCAAGTGCCAAAAGGTCCATTGCAACCACTTGAAATTACAGAATGGAAGTTGGAGCACATTACCATGGATTTCGTTACTGGTCTTCTCAAGGTTTCTCAAGGCATAGATGCGATTTGGGTCATTATTGATAGATTGACAAAGTCTGCTCATTTCTTACCGATACGAGAAACTTATACACTTGAAAGTCTTGCTCGTATATACATAAACGAGATTGTAAGATTGCATGGTATGCCAGTATCCATAGTTTCTGATCGAGACCTAAGATTCACTTCAAGATTTTGGGTTAGTTTGTAAAAAGCTATAGGCACGTATTTACGATTTAGTTCGGCATATCATCCTCAAACGAGACAGGCAGTTGGAAAGGACTATTCAAACTCTTGAAGATTTATTAAGACTCTGTGTCCTTGACTTCAAGGGAAGTTGGGACAAGTTCTTACCATTGGTGGAGTTTTCCTACAACAATAGTTATCAAGAAAGTATTGGCATGGCTCCATTTGAGGCGTTGTTTGGAAGAAAGTGTCATTCTCCAGTATGCTTGGATGAGGTGGGTGAAGCAACGTTGTTGGGACCGGATTTGGTATGTATGACTACGGAAAAGATTCAAACGATCAGACAATGTATAAAAACCTCACAAGATCGACAAAAGAGTTATGCTGATCTTCATCAAAAGGACATTGAATTCAATATTGGACATCATGTGTTGTTACGTGTTGCTCCATGGAAAGGAGTTATGAGATTTAGAAAGAGAGGAAAGCTCAATCCTCGATTCATTGGCCCATTTATAATCCTCGATCGAGTAGGAACTATGGCCTTTGAACTTCAGGAATTAAAAACCCAACTGCAGGAATTGTTAGACATCGATTTCATTCGTCCTAGTACGTCTCCTTGGGGTTCTCCTATTCTGTTCATAAAGAAGAAAGATGGAAGTATGCGACTTTGTATTGACTATCGGGAGTTGAATCATGTCACCGTCAAAAATAGGTACCCGTTACCTCGAATTGATGACCTGTTTGACCAGTTGCAAGGTGTTAAATTCTTTTCAAAGATCGATCTTCGTTCTGGATATCATCAGTTAAAAGTTAAAACTGATGACATTCCAAAAACTGATTTCAGAACTCGGTACGGGCATTACGAATTCCTAGTCATGTCTTTTGGATTGACTAATGCTCCTGCGGCCTTCATGGATATGATGAACCGAGTATTCAAGGAATATTTGGATCATTTTGTTGTCGTCTTTATTGATGACATCATCATATACTCCAAAAGTCGTGAAGATCATGAGCAACATTTGAGGCTAATACTCCAAAAGCTTCGTGAAAACAAGCTATATGCCAAGTTGAAGAAATGTGAGTTATGGCTTGAGGAAGTAGCATTCCTTGGGCACATGATATCAAATCATGGAATATCTGTTAACCCAACAAATATTGAAGCAATTCAAAGCTGGGAGCAACCTAAGTCAGTGACCGAAGTACGTAGCTTTCTCGGCTTAGCTGGTTACTATCAAAGATTCGTGGAAGGATTTTCTCGAATTGCTACTCCATTAACTCAGCTGACTCGAAAATATACAAAATTTGATTGGAGCGAGGAATGTGAGAAGAGTTTTCAAGAACTCAAGAGGAGACTCATTTCAAAGACATGTTCGGCTGATACCATCCGAGTGCGGAGGATATGTCATCTACAGCGATGCTTCAGGCAGAGGTTTAGGATGTGTTCTCATGCAACATGGGAAAGTCATAGCCTATGCCTCGCGACAACTCAAAGAATATGAGAGGAATTATCCTACTCATGATCTAGAGTTGGCAGCTGTCGTTTTTGCACTTAAAATCTGGAGGCATTACCTGTATGGGGAGAAGGTGGAGATCTTTACAGATCATAAAAGCCTCAAATATTTCTTCACTCAAAAGGAACTCAACATGCGGCAACGACGTTGGCTTGAACTGTTGAAAGATTATGATCATACTATTCAATACCATCCTGGAAAAGCAAACGTGGTAGCTGACGTATTGAGTAGAAGATCATATGCGGGTACAAGTGTGATATTGTCAATGCAAAGGCCCATTTTGTATGACTTGAAAAGGATGGAGATAGAGATAAAGACTCTAGGGACCCACGTGATGATGGCAAATATACGAGTAGAACCGACTTTAATCGATAAAGTTAAAGTTGCTCAAGCTACAGACCTGGAGCTGATGCGTATGAAGAAGAAAGTGCAAGAAGGTGTTATTCCAGAAGCAAAATTGATGAAGAAGGAATACTTTGAGTCAACTCTAGACTTTGTGTTCCTAATGACCCTAATTTAAAGTATAAAATCATGATGGAGGCGCACAACACACCATTTGCAATCCATCTTGGGAGTACCAAAATGTATCATGATATTCGACATACATTTTGGTGGAGCAATATGAAGAGAGAGATAGCAGAGTTTATCTCAAGGTGTCTAACGTGTCAAGGCGGAGCATCAAGTGCCAAAAGGTCCATTGCAACCACTTGAAATTCCAGAATGGAAGTGGGAGCATATTACCATGGATTTTATTATCGGTCTTCCCAAGGTTTCCCAAGGCATAGATGCAATTTGGGTCATTGTTGATAGATTGACCAAGTCTACTCATTTCTTACATATACGAGAAACTTATACACTTGAACGTCTTGCTCGTATGTACATAAATGAGATTGTAAGACTGCATGGTATGCCAGTATCCATAGTTTCTGATCGAGACCCAAGATTCACTTCACGGTTTTGGGTCAGTTTGCAAAAAGCTATGGGCACGGATTTACGATTTAGTTCAGCATATCATCCTCAAACGGACGGGCAGTTGGAGAGGACTATTGAAACTCTGGAAGATCTATTAAGACTATGTGTCCTTGACTTAAAAGGAAGTTGGGACAAGTTCTTGCCATTGGTGGAATTCTCCTACAATAACAGTTATCAAGTAAGTATCGGCATGGCTCCATTCGAGGCTTTGTATGGAAGAAAGTGTCATTCTCGAGTATGTTGGGATGAGGTGGGTGAAGTAACGTTGTTGGGACCAGAATTGGTACGTATGACTACGGAAAAGATTCAAATAATTCGGCAACATATAAACACCTCACAAGATCGACAAAAGAGTTATGTTGATCTTCATCGAAAGGATGTAGAATTCAATGTTGGAGAACATGTGTTGTTACGTGTTGCTCCATGGAAAAGAATTACAAGATTTGGAAAGAGAGGAAAGCTCAATCCTCGATTTATTGGCCCATTTGAAATCCTTGATCGAGTAGGAACTGTGGCTTATAGATTCGTCTTACCGCCAAGTATGTCTCGTGTTCATAATGTTTTTCACATATCCATGTTACGTAAATATGTGGAAGACCTGAACCACATTATTGAGTTAGAACCAGATGAGATAGCGGAAGATTTAACGTACGAAGAGGTACTTGTTAAAATCTTGGATAAGAAGGAACATATTCTACGCTCCAAGGTTATACCTCAAGTCAAATTTTTGTGGAGAAACCACGATGTTGAGGAAATGACCTAGGAGTTAGAATCTAAAATAAAGTCAAGGTATCCTCATCTCTTCGACATACCAGGTATGTACCCTAATTTCAAGGACAAAATTCATAAGAAGGGGAGGTTGTAAGACCCCAACTTTCATAAATAAAGATTATTTTCTCCAAATATCATTTTGAATATTATGATGTGGATTTGATATAATGTTATAGTTGTAGGTAATATTTATAGATTTTGCAAAGTAAGCAAGTTGTTATAAAATATTAGTTTGGTTGGGGAATATTCTTTTTGTCGGAGAATATTTGTACGATGGCACAATCATTAGTGGACCCCACAACAGAATTATTGTCGAAGTTAGAAAATGACGAAAATATCTTTTTATAAAAATAACGGCAAAAGTTTTACCGTTAACTGTTGAAATACCCGATGGTTAAAGTACAGTAATACGCGTGGTTGCATAGTAGCACACGGTATTGATTATTGATGTTTACGTAAAAAGCCACTCAGTTATACTCAATTATTGCTACAGTAATTGCTGCATATTATCTCATATTATTGATTCAATTATTATCACAGTATCATCTGCACAATATTTTATATTATTAAATCAATAATTGAGACGATAAAATTATTCATATTATTATTTTAAATATTGACGATGTCTAGAAAGTTCTGTCGAGGAGAGGTTTGGTCACCTAATTATGCGCCAATAGGGAGAAATCCTTATCGGAAAGCCCCCTCTTTCCTGAGAATGATCTGGTTATTAAATATTGTGAGTTATAATATTAATGATGAATAATTGTTGAAAGATTAAATATGTGTTGAATGAAGATAAAATGATTTCTGGTAATATTTATTCAATCTTTGATATAAATAAGAAGTCTGTTATGAGACGTCTGTGGTAAGTTTGGTTTATTCTATGGGGACCCATATGTCATCATCTAAGAGTCACTTTCGTCAATAGTAATTGCCTTTACCAGACGTCAAACCACTTGTCGTTTCATATTACAAGCGTCGAACCAATTGTTATTTCACATTACAGTAGTCGAACTAATTGTCGTTTCACATTACAGGCGTGGAACCAATTGTCGTTTCACATTACAGGCATCGAACCACTTGTTGTTTCACATTACAGGCGTCAAACCACTTTTCTTTTCACATCACCAGTCGTCAAGCCACTTGTCTTTTCACATTGCAAGGGCTAAGCTAGAAATCTTCTATAAATAGAAGCTTAATTCTTCTTTCATTCTCACCAATTCACTACGACTCACAAGAGAATTCTATAGAGAGAGAATCAGAGAGAAAGAAGAAGAGTATTCTGTTACTACACTATTTCAGTAGCCAATCTCCTACTAAGGTAAGGGGTATTATTTCCTTTGTATTCATATATGGATATTATTTTTGTTCAATATTCGTATGAAATAATATTTTCTTCTATACTCTATAGTATGTAAGTAATATTATTTCGTTTCAGATTCTGAATTCTACACTCATGTTGTTAAGTATTGCTTCTATACTCCTTAAAATTAGTAGAATATCCTTAAAATTTGCGCTTCGTCTAGTATCATTTCACAAGGATATTTTTCTAAACATTCTTGTTAAAGTTTAATCTTTTCATGCCGAAGTACAATTCACGGGGTACTATTCATGAAAAACTATTCACGGGGTACTATTCATGACAAAAATTAATTTCTTTTCTATCCAAATTATTTTTGTTACAATATTATTCTTGAATTTTACTCCACAAAGCTGTATCATGTTGACAATTTGGACATTATTGAATTCTGGATAAATTGAATTATAAATCTTTAAAATTTATCCTTGCTCTAATTTAATTGAATTCTTATATCATTGTCATCATCCTCATGCTTATATTATGATAAAAGTCATCTTTGGCCGTAGTGCATAGATTGACTTTTGATTGGTATGATTATGACCAGGGATCATTCGGTATAATCATGACCCGAAATGTTACAAATGATGTGGTAAAAGTCATCATTGGCCCGTAGTGCATTGATGGACAGTTGTTGGTATGATCATGACCATTGGTGATAAAAATGAATATCCTTGGCCCGTAGTGCATGGATAATTCAGTGATGTGGATTATTTATTTAGCTGAGTCCCAGCAATAAAATTGATGATAAACTTTTAAATTATAGAAGATAGTAGATATCATGCTCTACTTGACTCTTCTAATGGATTGTTTGTTCCGCTGCAGTTAAACTTGGTGTTTATTATATTTTATCAGTTTAACACTGTTGAAGGATAATGATAATTTATTTTGCATTATCTTAGTCATAATATTTCTTACTTGGGCTAGTTGAGCTCACCCTTTTGTTTTCATTGTTCTCTTCAGAAAATGAGAATATAGCTGGGACGACTCGGGAAATGGAGTGACGGTCCAGATAGGTGGCTATAGTAGTCCTCGCTATTATGTGAAATAGTGTGATAATAATTGTAATGAGGACTTTATTTGAGTTTGGATACTCTCTACGAGACATTATCCATGTTGAAACTCTCAGCTACGTTTTGTCGTACTGTATCAAGGAAGTTTCTATTTAAATTCTGCACCATGTATTTGGCGACTCAAGATGGGTGATGTATACCTATTTTGGGGTGTCACGATGGTATGTTAACGCCTCGGTGTTAATCTGGCGTAGGCTCGCTACCGTGTGTCTTATTCGAACCAAGAAGAGTGCACTTTGTTGACTAGCCCAACCATAGAAATTACTCATGATTTCAATTCTAAATAGTCCTATAACAGTTTTTACATATTTATATGGTCATATAACAACTATATAACCAATACCCAACCTCATTAACATCCAATTTCACAAAATCAAGAATTTGGATTTCAAGAGTTCAAGAACTCTGTTTGACAGAAACTGAAAATGGAAAGCAAGGAATGGGGTTATACCTCTGCAATATGAATGAACTTGCTACTAGTTACACTTCCAATGTCCTAGAATACTTGTATGCTATCACCCTCACACTTTGACAAATCTCAGCCAACTCAAACAACACAAAGAATGAAGGGAAGTGTTCATTTTATAGAAAATCCATTGACCATGCCAAGCCATTGTCCAAGAAATCAAACTAAAGGATGGACGAATTCCATGAAGGTTAACAAGGAGTTGGTAATTGGTTGGTGTTTTGCATCATTGTGCCCACTCCCTCCATGATCATTGTCTAGCAAAACTTGGAAGAAGGAATAGGTCTTAGCCTTTTTGGTTTATACGTGACTGAGAAATGAGGCAAATGGGACACTCATTTTGGGACACTTCCACTAACTCAGCACTCATGTAACACTTATACAATTTCCTACCCTTATGTTATATTTTATATACACATTCTCCATACATGAGCTATATCCTAATGCCACAGTATAGTTTAATATTTCAAGGTAGTAGATGTTATGCAACATACATATAATCCATGTACATTTTATTTTAATGTCTATCCATATGTATATTGTCATACACATTTTATGATATATTTATACCATATAGTTTCAATAAATCTTAATACATGGTTACTACATATAGTATAGTCACATAAATGTCACACCACACTATATAATATAGTCGTATTATTGCTCATACGCATATAATCGCTCAGGTTTAATATTATTATATTAATAACTTACTTATTCATGTCAAATAAACAAATATTTACTTCTTTGATTAATTACCACTAATATAATTTAATCCATTTCTTATTGATGAAATTATGGATTTTCATAACCATTAATTATCAATAAAATTCTTATTATATTTATAGATATATTGCAAATAATAATAATCATATATTATTAATTAATTACCAAGTAATCAATATTCTACCATAATTAATTAATATTAATTAATGGTTTAACAATTCCGTTATCGGACATAACATACTTTATTTCATGGTTTATCAATGTCACACATATCACATAATTGTTCCATTTATTTTCCAAAGTGGAAATTTTAGTTTTCTCCAATGACTCTTCGGCTCAATTGCTTGCCAAATTTGTCTTCAGAATTCGCCAGTATTAAGGCTGCACTGCACTATCTAAACGATCGGAAAATTTGTAATTTAATTTAAATATTTATTGAATTAAATAAATAAATTAAATAATTTATTTATTGAGAAAATAAATAATTGATGAATTGTGCTGAATTAATATAGTAACTAAATTAATTAATATTAATTGAATTGAATAATGATAATTTTATCTCGAAGGAATTTTTTTTTGAAGGATTTAAATTAAGGAAATAATTAAATTAAATAAATTGTTTAATATTTAAGAAAATGATCAAGCTAAATAAATTGTTTAATGGAAATAGATAAATTAAATAAAGTGAAGTGTCTAGTTTATTAATTGAATAAGATATAAAATTAATTGTTATTTATAATGGTAACTATAAGAGATATTATTTTAAGTATCGTTATAAGTTATTTAAATCAATTAAACTAAATTATTTAAATTATCTAAAGTGTGACAATTGAAAACTATATAATATAAATAATATAATAATAATTTGATTTGGGGGAATGTTGGTTAGCTAAACAGGGCCTTGTGGCCTTTGGCATTATTACAACTGACGCGTCTTTTTATTCTTCTAACTGAAAGGCTACGTGGGAGAGCGATTATGTTATGTCTACGCATTCTATTTTTCTCTAAGGCATAGCTAGATATCACTGTGTTGAGAGAGCTTGAGGAAAGAGAACTCAGTAATATTGGCTAGGAGGATAAGGGTTTTGGAAAAAGGATTGCTATTAATTGCTTCCATAAACAAGGAAAAAGGTATATTGTAATTCTAATATTTTGTGTTTTGAGTTCTCTGTGGGAATTTCCTATGAATTATTAAGTTACGTGAATGATGGTTTATATATATGCACTTATAGGTTTGCAAACTCTGTTAATTATCATGTAAACATGTTATTTGTTATAATATTCATGAGAAATTGGGTTGAGGAAGAAAAGGAAAATCATAGTGTTTGTGTTCTTATAATATGGCCATAGAAAGTACCAAATTTCTTGTCAAATATGTGATGTAATATGTAATTTGTTGGTGGATTGTGATAATATGTTAAGAAACGAAAACAACGAAGTTTAAATCATGACAATTGATAAAGAATCGAGTTCATAGTGATCAAATTCGCTAAAAGTATAAAAATGAGGAAATTTGGGGAAAATATAGTTTTTGATTCTCAAAAAATGGTGTTTATATAATGTTTTGTATATAGAATGGTGTTTAGTATGTGTAACTATAATATGACAAAGTGAAGATGTTGTAATTTGGTGTAATTCGGTAGAATTGGGATTTTATGGCCAAAGCAGAGTCTGTTTTGAGCTTCTGCAAAAACTGGTGATGAGACGTCACATGCAAGCGTCCGGTCTCGCGGCATGGCTGACTCATGTAGCGCCGTATATGATATATGGCCTTGCGCCAGATCGTGAGTGCACGCAGCTTAACTATTTATTACTCATGCGGCCGCGTGAGTGGTCTATCACAGGCAGTAAAGCCTGCTTAATTACAGGTCATATGTAATGGACTTGGGTTAGTTTAACATGCATGTAAAGGGTACTAAAACATTAAGTGAATTATAATAACAGATTCCAATGAGTTATAATGCAAAGTGTAAAGATTTGAAATAATGATTTAAGTAAGTTCTAAAATGAAACCAAGAGTGATGTTTTTAAAGTTAGATACGAATGATTAAGTTATGTTGTCTTGTAATGAGA
This sequence comes from Panax quinquefolius, assembly GCA_020205615.1. Lineage (NCBI taxonomy): Eukaryota > Viridiplantae > Streptophyta > Magnoliopsida > Apiales > Araliaceae > Panax > Panax quinquefolius. The sequence goes on along the minus strand of JAINUW010000182.1, from coordinate 231,389 downwards.
TTTCAGAACCATTAAGTATGTTAACCTAAATGGTTAGATGCTAGGTTAGGGTTATGACCTAAATGATGGTTTAATACCCATAGTGTTAATATTTATGCGATTAATTGTTATTGCAATTTCAATGATATATGTAAGATAATTGGAGATTATTTTACACTTGTGTAGCTTACAAACAAGGCAAGTTCTCTAACTCTACTTTTATAATTGTGCAAGTTTGTAAACCTTAATTCTTTACATTGAGCAAGCTTTCGAACTTCATTCTTTCCGTATTGAATACAAGTTTCCATTCCTATATTATTATTGTTCAAAATTGAGCAAGCCTAATCTATCTTGAATATGATTGTACAAGCTCTTATAACCTAATTCGTTATACCGAGCGAGTTTTACTTTCCTATTTATTATTGTTCAAAGCACATAATGTTCTAATACATCGATTCAAGTGAGATTGTTCTAACTTTTTGGTTATAGCATTTTGCATATATATCATGTTTATTCAATTATATATTGTTGATATCCGATCTTTGACTTTGATAGCTTTGTTCAGTTATACTCAATTGTATTAAACCTTTATTGTTGGAATTTGAATAAGTGTTCTAAAATTCTAGAAACACTGATAAGCTAGTTCCAAACTAAACTTTCTTTAGTGCGGAAATTCTAATTTCAAACTGAGACGAACAACCCTAATATAGGGGATTGTGTGACGACCCGAATCCGAGGTCCCGAATCACCGCGGATCTGGTTCGATCATTCTATACAACTATTACTATTTGCGAAAGATATAAACATAAATTGTTTATACATTAAACTTACACACTTTTCCCCAAAGTCAAGTAACCTTAACTTAATACATATTTCATAACTTACTTGACTTAAATTAACATTATATACATTACTATTACAATTCTAACTACAAACGTAAACTAAAGTTTGGGCCGTCTTTAACCTTTCCTCAGTATCCGCGATTAAGCTTTAATCAGTAATGTTTTATCATTATATAGCAAGGGTGAGCATAAGGATTTCCCATCAAGTTTAAATTCAATAATATAACGATATATCATGATTGAAAGAGTCTGAATAATAAGCTGACTATAATTCAACAATATAATTGTGAACTAGCAAGAATAAATTTATGACTAAACAAGTATTATACATGAACAAATATATCCGAACCAATTTGTAATGAAGGTGATCGACCTTTCATACCGACTTATACATGCAATTTATACAGTACAATTCATGGCAACCAAACAAATGATTAACCATAAGCTTATCCGAATGAAACACTCTTAGTAGAGTTAAGTAAAAACAAACTTGCCTGAACCGTTGATTAATGCTACGTAATGTATATCGCCTTATCCGAAGACCTAATATTAGTAATATAGATCTCCAATATTAGAATAATAACATCACAATATAATACTATTATATATATATAGACATAGAATAACCTAAATACATAACACATAACCCTATCGATTACATAACACACATAAACTTAGTATCGTGTCAAACTATTTCAAATCGACTTGAATTCGATTAAAGTTCTAACGTCCCGACTTCGATTAAAGCGGACAATTATTCGAGTCTAAGTTCAATTAAACTCTGCCTAACACTTAACCATTAACTAAGATAATTATATTAACAGTCAAAATATTTTTCATAATCTCGTAATAATTTTTAAATAATTATTATTATTTATCTTGAATTTTCAATCATTAATAATGTATTTAAATGAATTAAATATCACATAATTCTTTTATTATTAATATCTATTTATTATCAAATATTAATGAAATACATCATATAATATTATAATATATTTATAATATCACAAAGTATTTTTAATACTTTAAAATCATCATTATATCATTTTTAAACAATTAAATTCATTATCCGATAATTGCTATTAATATTAAAATATTAATATTTTCATAACAAAATATCAAAAGTTATATTTCATAACTTAAAATATTTTTATAACACTTAAATCATTTTCATATGATTTTTAAATCATTTATTCTATTTTTCATAATTTATTTAATATATTTATTAAATAAACTAATTATCATTAATGTTAATTAATTAATGAATTTCATCATAAAATATTAAAAGTCACAAAAATAACTTAAAATATTTTATTATACCATAATATTATTTTTCATGATTTTCATGTATTTAAATTATTTTAAATCATTTATTTAATATTATAATTAAATAAATTAAATACCATTTATATTCCAAAAATATTAAATATTTATGAAATATACTCAAAATAATTAAAAACTTATTTTTCGTAATTTAAAATAATTTTTGAATTTATTTAGTATTTTAATAATTAAAATCTATTTATTTCGATTTATTAATTAAAATAAATCATTTTCGTAAATTAATAATTAATTTCTTAATTAAACTGTCATTAAAAGGGCCTATAGCGTGTAACTGTCTCGTATAGGTGTTCTTGAGGTGTTCTTGAAGAAACCTGAAATTTCTTGTCAAGAACTTGAGACGCTTACTTTTGGCCGAGAGTATATGTATTTGATCTTAATGATTCTGGGCCATACAAGGCTGTGATCTTGTATTAGAGATGTATCACTACAATAATAAACCATCATCTTGGTTATATCATACCATAACATGAAGATCTGGCCATCCCAACTTGACGTCAGACCTGTTCTTAGAATTCTGGGTTTTCCAGATTTAAACGTACCTACTTTGTAGCTATTAATCTTGATGTGCAGCCTTTGTTAATGTGTTATAAAGGTTCATACTTGCAGTAGAGATGTTAAAGAACAACTATATAGCATAAGCTCAGTCTAAAAACAACACTAAATGAAGATCTCGATCCGTCAAACTACCGACATGAATCTGTTTCTTCAATAAATTACGGTTTTCCATAATTTGTCCAAGGCGCTTAATCAACGATATTTGATCACGCGATTAATTTTAATTACAGAATGGTTCTAGGTGTTCTAATGACTTATATGTGTAGTTCACATATCAGTCCACAACATAACAACAACAACTGGACCAAACGTATTAACAGTAGCAAGATCCATAACCTTGAACATCTTGTCAGAGAACTTCTGAAATTCTGGGCTGCCCATAATTTCATATGTAACGACCCCAAAATTCATATAATTTGATTCTCAACTTCGGTCGTTAATAATACATTCAACATCTAATTTTATATCATTAAACGATAATACAACCATTGAAATTTGCAAAATAATTAAAAAAATTTATTACAAACTATCCTCGTTCCCAAAACCTTCAACCTTTACATCTAAATATCTCAGAATCATTTTAATACTACAATAGTTTACATTCGCAAAACAATATTACAATTCAACATTAATACATTATTCGAAACATTAGACATGGTTTACAAGAATAACAATTTAGCTAGGATATTAAATCTTCATATATCACTTTTGATCCATAACAATCAAGTAGCACATAGTGTTACCTTCGATTCTTGAATCTGCAAAAATGGTTATTTGCAAGAATGAGCTCGACAACTCAGCAAAATCTAACAGTTTTCATGCATCACGTAGCATATAATAACATGTTCAACATACAAGAATAATCATAAACAAACATAGCATACATGTTGTAGTTCACATAACAACTATAAAGATTGAGTTCCTTACTCAATCAACATTCATAGTTCAATCATCATAGTCATAGATTGACTTTCACATTTCATACTTTTGACATATATAATACATCATACACTAAAATTTTAAAGCGGATCATTATCAAGTTCACATAGCAAAAAGGAACCGAAAGACTTACCTTTATCGGCTTTTACCAACACGCTAATACTTCGCGCCTTCAGCACAACCTACATCAGAGTATGAGATTGATAATAAATAAAATCAATTTATTTTTCATTTTCATCACACACATGCTGAAATCACACTAGTTTAATGTATATATCACACCATTTTATTATACCACTTTGCCAAAATACAATGTGACGCCCCCAAATAGGTACATCACCCATTCATTAATATAATTGTCGAAACAACTACAACTTCATAAATATAATTGTCATAAAATCGTGAACACATAAACCGTGAGTTTAAATACAAATATTGTCTTCTGATAATATCCACACTCAAATAAGTCCTCATTACAATTATTGATACACTATTTTACAAAATAGTGAGGACTACTAAAACAACTGCTTTGAACCATTACTCCACACCTCGACTAGTTCCCCGCTATATTCTCGCCTCTCTCGAGAAGAAAAATGGAACAAAAAGAAAAAGGGTGAGCTCAACTAGCCCAAGAAAGAATATTATGACTAAGATAATGTACAACAAATTATCCTTAGTCTTCAACAGGAAAAATCGATAGAATACAATAGACAACAAGTTTTAGATCAACAATCGCAATGGAAACAACAATTCATTAGAAGAGTTTAGTAGAAAATGAAATCTACTATCATCTATGAATTTAAAAGTCCATCATCGATATTTTATCCTCGTAACATCAATCAATATACATCATAAATCAAATATTCATCTTTGCACTACAGCCAAAAGATATTCACCATATGTTCATCAAAACACTGCTCATCTTTTGCACTACGGGCCAAAGATATTCATCATAAAATCATTCATCTTTTGCACTCATCCAAAGATATTCAGCTATATCATCATTTAGGACTGAGGATGATGAAAAATATTTTAAAGAAAACGAATCCAGTGAAACAAAAGAACAAATATTAAGGATTCGTACTTTAACCAAACCGAGTTCAAAAATACTTCATAAATAATCATAGTGAAGTAAAATTCAAGAATGATCAAAACATGGATACAATCAAAGCTAGTATCCATAATAGATATTTTGGACGAAAAAAGAAAATTTAATTTTTCTGTGAATAGTGTCGTATCGTGAATAGTGCCGTATACGTGAATAATAGTAACTCTCAACACTAAAAGATAGAAATTTCACAAAAAAAATCATCATGCTTCGAATAGTACTATAGTACTCAAATAGAATAGTAACTCGTGAATAGTAACTCAACTGAATAGTAACTCAATGAATAAGTAACCCTCACACATGAAAAAAAGTTCTAAATTTGATAAAAAAGTTCCAACCAATATTTTGGCATAATGATATTGAAGAAATAATATCATTTTAAAAAAAATAATATCCCTTACCTCGCAAAAAATAAGATTTTTGATCGAATATCTGGATATAGTGCTGAAAGAACTTGCACCGTGTAGCAATACTCAAAAAACTAAAATACTCACAAAATACGTTCGATATTATAGAGAGAAAACTTTAGTTTCTGGTGTGATTTTCAATTCTAACCTAAGCACCCTATTTATAGGAAATTGCTTAGAACACCAAAGCAGAAAATTTAATATAATAATAATATATATATATATATATATATATATTCCTACGCCAACCTTTGAATGCTGGAATCCCACATGTTTAACAACAAAATGAGCCCACCAAAAACGTTTTTGTTGATATAAATAATTAAAACTTCTAAAAATCAATTATTTCGGAACTTTGAAACTTAAATAATTCATAATAAATAGTCCTTTTATCAGAAAATTCAAATCTCGTGACTTTTTATAGGAAATTCAATTCTCTACAACTTTACAGAAGAAAGTTTTTCCAAATTCCAAACGGAAATTGACCTAAATCCACATACGGACGATTTTACAAGCTATAATCAAATTTCAGTCAAGAAATGGGGTCCACCGGCACACAAAACATGTGTTAATCATTTAATGCAACAAAAATACTCTTCCTCCTCATATACTCATATATCCCACATTCATTGTAAAAATATCACCATTATTCTATTATAATAATATAATAAAATATTATTTTATCAAAAAAAATAAAATATCAATTTTTAACAATTGTCACATTAAAAATTTTCTCCATCTATATCCACATAAAATCAATATTTTCCTCATCATATAAATTAATAATTAATTATTCACAAATAATATTACGAATCACAATATTGACAACCATAGCCTTCCTGAGAAAGGGGGGCTTTCAATAAGAATTTCTCCTTCTTTGCGCAATTAGGTGACCAAACCTCTCCTTAGATGTAAACTTTCTAGACATTGCCAATAATGTTTTCTAATAATATTATTCAGATAATATGAATTATTGCTTCGATAATGGAAAATACCGTAGTAGTGACAATTATTGAAACAACAATAATATAAAATATCAACGCAACAATTATTGAATCAATAAAATAAAATATCGAACAAGAATTCATCGTAATAATTATTGAGTAGTGCCTTCTTACGTAAGAATCAATAATTGGTGCAATACTGTGTGCCATCGTGCAACAACGCCGTATTATCGTGTTTTAACCACCGGGTATTCCAACAAGATTAATTGTAAATAACTACGCCATTATTTATAAACAACTTATACTTGTCGTTTTCTTCATCCAATCGCTTTCCATTATGGGGCCCACAAAAGACTGCGCCGTCGTACGAATATTCCCCGACAGCAAGAATATTCCACGACCAAACGAATATTCCCCGACAACAATGAATATTTTATAACCACCTGCTTATTTAAAATATTTGCGCATTTTACCCATAACTAACCACATTAATCAAATCAACCCTTACTATTTCAAAATGATAAATAGAGGAAATTAAATCTTTATTTATAAAAAGTTGGGGTCTTACAACCTCCCCTCCTTATGAAATTTCATCCTCGAAATTAACGTGCGTAGGACATGATCCTTCCTATCCAAGATCTTGACTGGTACCTCCTCGTACGTTAAATCTTCTGCTATCTTGTCTGGTTCTAACTCAATAATTTGGTTCGAGTCGTCCACATATTTACGTAACATCGATACGTAAAAAACGTTATGAATACGCGTCATACTTGGCGGTAAAATATGTCTATAGGCCACAGTTCCTATTCGATCGAGGATTTCAAATGGACTAATAAATCGAAGGTTTGAGCTTTCCTCACATCGCCGATTCTCGCTTTTGGAATAACGACTTCTTGCATCTTCTTCTTCATATTCATCAACTCCAAGTCTGTAGCTTGAGCATCTTTAAATTTAACAATTAAAGTCGATTCTAATCATATATTCGCAGGTTCTTGGAATCTTTAACTCTGTCTCCATCTTCTGTAAGTCATACGAAATGGGTCTTTGTGTTGACAATATCGCACTCGTAAATGCATACAATCTTTTACTCAATGCGTCAGCTACCATGTTCATTTTTTTTTTCAGGATGGTATTGAATGGTATGGTCGTAATCTTTCAACAACTCGAGCCAACGTCGTTGCCGCATGTTAAGTTCTTGGAAGCTCTTTTCATATTTCTTTCTCCATTCAATTTTGTATCTCTACAAGTCACCGAGTTAATGGAGTAGTAGCGATTCGAGAAAATCTTTCCACGAATCTCCGATAATAACCAACTAAGCCTAGAAAAGCTACGATTTTTTATTATCGACTTAGGTTGTTCTCAACTGTGACTCATATCCCAACCTTGGATAGCACGTCACAATGACACCTATCAGTTTACTATCACACAAATATGGCGTCCCCTACAGAGAGTCTGGCTTCGGTGCATTCCACAAAGGAAGTCACCAGATAAAGGCTCGGGTACAAACTTCTACAGTTTGAATTTTTAACTCCTGAAGTTCAATAGGAGCCATGAGATTTTAGAAATGGGTTTTATACCGGGTTCAAAGTCGATACAAAATTCAATATCACACTTTGGGAGTACGCCAAAAAAATTCTTCAGAAATACATCGTGAAATTTACTAACAATAGAAATATCATTCAAATCTGACGTATTTTTGTTCAAGTCCATAACATGGGATAAGAAAACTTGACATCCGTTTTTCAATAAACGAATGACTTTATGGCTTGATATGAAAGTGTTTGAATTCAATGGTTTGGTTGCTTGAATTGAATAACAAGTTTGCTTAGGAATATGAAAACTAACAACCTTACGAAAAGCAATCAATTTTGGCATGATGAGTAGTTAATCAATCAATCCCCAAAATCACATCAAAAGCAAGTATCTTTAAAGAAATAAGGTCAACAGTAATGTGATGGTGCCAACCTTGGATAAAAAAGATTTATAAATAGTGGATGTAACGAAAGTTTCTCATAACGGAGTTTCAACAGATAAGTCAAAGTCTAATTTTCTCCGGAGTCAAGTTTAAACGTTGAGTATAAGCAGGAGAGATAAATGAATGGGTAGAACCGGTATCTAATAAGGTATAAACTTCGTAAGAATTTATAATTAACTAACCCGCTATAACTTCGTTCGGGTTCCTCGCATTCTGACCAGTCACGAAAAACGCTCTTCCAGGAACCGTTGACTTTGACTTTTCTGGGACAACCTTTTGAGTCACCATCCCCGCTGGATTGGGTTTCGCTACCGTACAATCTCGAGCGATATGACCTTCTTTTCCACAATTATAACATACCTTGGAAGGTTGTGAACAGTTTGGACTTATGTGTCCCTCTTCTCCACATCTGTAGCATCTAACTGGCGGTCTTTCTCCTCCTCTAAAATTCGTTGCTGGTGTTGGTGCCGACGTCTTCCCGTCATTGTTAAATCTTCTCTTTTTGAAATTTCCACTTGAATTATTTCTTCTATTATCTTGGCCATGATTACCACCGAAGTGGTTACCATTTCTGGCATGATAATTTCCTCCACGATGGTTATCATTGTTCCGATGACCGTCGCCACCGGTACGATTATCATCGAGTTGTTGGTCATTATTTTTCAGTTGAGCCGACTCATTATCGCGCTCCAATAACTGAGCCCTATTCACAACATCTGAATATAAACAAAGTTTGTGAGAAATGAGGTATTGACGTATTTTGGGTTTCAAACCTCGCAAAAACATTCGCGTCATTCTCTCCTCATTATCAACCAAATGGGATGCAAATCGGGACAACTCGGCAAACTTAGCTTCATACTACGACACGTTCATATTGTTTTTCTCCAGCTTGATGAACTCTACCTCCTTCATGTGACGAATACTTTCGGGAAAGTACTTGTGGTTGAACAATTCTTTGAACTTCTCCCAAGACATCTTCTTGGTCAGGTAGTCGAGTACGCTTTACTTGATTCCCACCAATAATCGCCTCTCCTCGTAACATGAAAGTGGCGAAAGGAACCTTTTGCTCCTCTCGAGCATCCCAAGACATCAAATATCTTAGTGATCTGCTTTATCCACGCTCTCGTAAGTGGTTCTCGCTTTCCCAAAAACTCGCGGTCCTAACTCCTTGAACTGCTTAGCGGTGACCATCCGTGAGTTGCCAGTGTTTCCACCTACATTTTGAACAGTAGTCTTTCTCGTTTGGTTTTGCATGAATTCTAGAAAGTTCCTAAACATACCATCGTTCGTCATCTGCTCAAAGGGTGTTGTTTACAGGGAGGAACATTGCCACTGTTGCATGCTCTCTTCGTTGGTGAGCAAAGGTGTCTCCACTGGTCTCATTTACTCCACTGTTAACATTCTCAGTCGACATTCTTAAATACTGCCATAAAAAAAGGGTTAATTAAACAAATTAACAAATCACATAATACCCCTATATTATGACCAACCAACAAATAAGCTTAGGTAGGACACACTAGCGAAGGATTTACTCGTCTCTCCCCTCCTAGTTCTATTCCCTGATCTCCGCCAGAGATCATATCCCTAAGCTCTGATACCAACTGTGGCGCGCCCCAAAATAGGTATATACACCCATTCTCGAGTCGCCAAATACATGGTACGTAAAACAACTACAACTTCATTAATACAATTATCGTGCAAAATACGACAACACATAAAACTGTGAGTTTAAATACAAATATTGTCTTCTAGACAATATCCACACTCAAATAAGTCCTCATTACAATTATTGATACACTATTTTACAAAATAGTGAGGACTACTAAAACAACTATCTTGAACCATTACTCCACACCCCGACTAGTTCCCCGCTTATATTCTCGCCTCTCACGAGAAGAAAAATGGAACAAAAGGAAAAGGGTGAGCTCAACTAGCCCAAGAAAGAATATTATGACTAAGATAATGTACAACAAATTATCCTTAGTCTTCAACAGGAAAAAATCGATAGAATACAATAGACAACAAGTTTTAGATCAACAACTCGCAATGAAAACAACAATTCATTAGAAGAGTTAAGTAGAGAATGAAATCTACTATCATCTATGAATTTAAAAGTCCATCATCGATATTTTATCCTCAGTAACATCAATCAATATACATCATAAATCAAATATTCATCTTTTGCACCACAGGCCAAAGATATTCACCATTAATCATGTTCATCTAAACACTATTCATCTTTGCACTACGCCAAAGATATTCATCATAAAATCATTCATCATTCATCATTTTGCACTACGGCCAAAGATATTCAGTATATCATCATTTAGGACTCGAGGATGATGAAAATATTTTAAAAGAAAACGAATCCAATGAAAACAAAAGAACAAATATTAAGGATTCGTACTTTAACCAAACCGAGTTCAAAAATACTTCATAAATAATCATAGTGAAGTAAAATTCAAGAATGATCAAAACATGGATACAATCAAAGCTAGTATCCATAATAGATATTTTGGACGAAAAAAGAAAATTTAATTTTTCTGTGAATAGTGTCGTATTCGTGAATAGTGTCAGATATCAATACGTCGTAGTAATGTGAATAGTAACTCGACACGTGAAGATAGAAATTTCACAAAAAAAGATAGAAATTTACTCAAAAATATCATAACTAAGTGAATAGTAACTCATCGTGAATAGTAACCCCATGAATATGAAAAAGTTCTAAATTTGATAAAAAAATTCCAACCAATATTTCGGATAATGATATTGAAGAAATAATATCATTTTAAAAAAATAATCCCTTACCTTGCAAAAAATAAGATTTCCGACTAGAATATCGGATATAGTCTTGAAAGAACTTGCACCAGATAGCAATACTCAAAGTACTAAAATACTCACAAAATACGCTCGATATTATAGAGAGAGAAAGAGAGAAAACTTTAGTTTCGGATGTGATTTTCAATTCTAACCTAAGCACCCTATTTATAGGAAATTGCTTAGAACACCAAAGCGTAAAATTTAATATAATAATAATATATATATATATATATATATATATATATTCAACCTTTTTGAATGCTGGAATCCCACATGTTTAACAACAAAATGAGCCCACCAAAAAACGTTTTGTTGATATAAATAATTAAAACTTCCAAAAATCAATTATTTTGGAACTTCTAACTTCAATAATTCATAATAAATAGCCCTTTTATCGGAAAATTCAAATCTCATCTTTTTTATAGGAAATTCAATTCTCTACAACTTTGCGTAGAAAGTTTTTCAAATTCCAAATGTAAATTGATCAAAATCCACATACTTGACGATTTTACAAGCTATAATCAAATTTCAATCAAGAAATGGGGTCCACCAACACAAAAAATGTGTTAATCATTTAATGCAACAAAAATACTCTTCCTCCTCATATACTCATATATCCCACATTCATTGTAAAAAAATATCATCATTATTCTATTATAATAATATAATAAAATATTATTTTATCGTAAAAATAAAATATCAATTTTTAACAATTGTCACATTAAAAATTTTCCATCTATATCCACATAAAATCAATATTTTCCTCATCATATAAATCAATAATTAATTATTCACAAATAATATTACGAATCACAATATTGACAACCAAGTGCCGCTTCTGAAAGAGGGGGCTTTCCAATAAGAATTTCTCCTTCATCGGCGCACAATTAGGTGACCAAACCTCTCCTTAGATGTAACTTTCTAGACATTGCCAATAATGTTTTCTAATAATATTATTCAGATAATATGAATTATTGCTTCGATAATGGAAAATACTGTAGTGACAATTATTGAAACAACAAAGAATATAAAATATCAACGCAAAGAATTATTGAATCAATAAAATAAAATAATCGAACAAGAATTCATCGTAATAGCTTATCGAGTAGTTCCTTCTTACGTAAGAATCAATAATTGGTGCAATACTGGTATATCTTTATGCAACAACGCGTATTACATCGTGTTTTAACCAATCGGTATTCCAACAAGATTAATCTGTGAAATAACTACGCCGTTATTTATAAACAACTTATACTTGTCGTTTTCTTCATCCAATCGCTTTTCATTATAGGGCCCACAAAAAGATCAACTATCAGCATTTAATATTCTCCCGAATAACAAGAATATTCCACGACCAAACGAATATTCCCCGACAACAATGAATATTTTATAACCACTTGCTTATTTAAAATATTTATGATTTTACCCATAACTAACCACATTAATCAAATCAACCCTTACTATTTCAAAATGATAAATAGAGAAATTAAATCTTTATTTATAAAAAGTCACACCATATTATACCACTTTGGTTTCAAAATGCATATTCAACACATTCTTTACATGTTTAATTTTCCTTCATAAATCAAAATTACCCTTTTCGATTTCTTTCCATTATTATTCTTGTATTATCATCTTTTCATACTTAGATATCCAATATTAGCCATTAGTTAGACACTTTGTATACCAAAGTTTAGAAAACACTATTACTCTTAGGCATTTTATCGAAAACGCACGCATGCTACACACATTAACTTATCTCAACTCTTGATATTAAATGGTTAATTATGCATAGAATATGATAACACATATCTATACTCATTACATATGTCAAAACATATTTTTAATCCTCAAAATATACCATCACCCAAAATCTTAATTCAAACATAATTATAAAACTCATTCTTCACAATTTCTTTAACAAAACGTTGTTTTTGTTTTTAACATAACTCCTTCGTTATATGTCCGTTTTTGTTCCTTCTTATATAGAATTAACCCTTACTCAGTGTACTACAACCTCATCTAGGCCTTAAAGTCAGACCCTTATCCATCTAAACCAGATTCTGTAATTCATCAACTAGTCTAGAAAATTTCATTTTCTGGACATCCTTACTAAACAAATTATTTCGGATATGATCCGGTCCATAAAATGGCTCAATCTCAAGAGTCTAGCTAGTAAACTTTCATATCTACAACTTTGCAGTTTTAAGTTTCTTCAGATTCAAAACACACGAATTTATATGAATTTTTCAAAGTCAGAAACCGTAACAGTTTTGATTTTCTGGACAGATTATTTTCCCTTCGAACCAGCCTTACTAAAACAAACATTGCAAGAAATCTACAAAGAGTTTTCATGTGATTCCACTTTCAGAATATAGCTTACTTCCATATCTTCGATTTGATATAAGGCTCACTTTCTAACTCATTATACCCAAAGAGGTATGAATTTCACAAGATATGTCCACAATTACTAAAAACCTACGAATTTTGTACTTCAAATTTTCTTTCCATTTCATTTTCTTTCTTAAATCCTCTTGTTTGATTCTTGATAATCCAAGATTAAACCAATACAAACAGATTAAGCATGATCTACTACCCTAGAACATAAATCTACCCAAAAAAAATCAAGGATTAAATAAGAGTTTAGAAGTTACATTCTTCTAGCTTTTTTTCTTCTTCTTCTTCTTCTTCTAGCTCATCTCAATTCCTCTATTTCTCTTTATCTCTCTCAATTTCTCAATACAACTTCTACATAACAATTATCTACATTATGAAGAACAGAAAAATATAATTAAAATAAGGAATTTAGATTATAACTTTATTAGTATGAATTTAAGAGAGAGATGGAGATAATGGTGATGATGGGGCTTGTTTTGTCTTCTCAAAGCTTTCCCTTCTTCTTCTTTTTCTTCCTCTTCTTCTTCTCCTACAACTCTCTCTAACTCTCTTCTTATTTCTTTGGTTTGTTTTCTAAAACTAACATACTAACTTGTAGTATATACATATAATATACAATATTAGTAATATATAATATATGTAACTCCTAGTAATTATTAGATATACTAATTACTAGTTAATACATAGGTTACACCAATTTGAACTTGAAAAGCCTAAGACCATGTTTGGCAAATACTCATTATTTTAATTAATCAATAAATTTAACATCAATCAATCTCATCAAATTGTCACATAATTATATTTACTTGTTAATTATAATTTTGTGTAACAATCATCACATAACTCATCTAATTTAATTATCTCAATTAAATTAGAACTATAACATAAAATTATTATATTAATTAAATTAAATACTAAATATTCATTTAATTAATCTGCTACACTTAATTACATTACTCTATAATCAAAACAAAATTTATTTATTTAACTCAATAAATAATTCAATTAAATATTTATATATATTAAAATTAATATATAACATTCTCTTCACATCAATTCACATATTCTACAATATATGACATACACATACCTATACCCAACATATCTCATAAATAATACTTTTATTTATAAAATTCTCATTTATAATTTCTAAAAATTTGGGATGTCACATCCTTCCCTCCTTATAAGGATTACATCCTCGGAATCACCGAAACCCTACCTTACTCAGGTTTTCCTCAAATCAATTCATTGAATAACTTCAACACATTACCTTAATATAGGTTTTATATTTTCTACTCTCACCATTCTTGATAATAAATTCTTATAAGTTTTATTTCATAATATTTACTTAGACTCAATTATATTTGAGTATTTCATATTCTTTGACCTGTTCATTATCTTTCTCTAAGGATCATTATCATATATTATATGATCAAACTCTCGGGACATTACATTCACCACTTCTTCTAAGAATTTCATCCTCAAAATTTTTTTTATTTATTTATTAATCTTTATTCATTCAATCTATCAAAGTAGATTTTTACGTCACTACTTCATTCATTCATTGGTTTCTATAACCACTTTCTTTCCACAAACATCATTCTATAATTATTAAACTTTTCTATTAAAAGTTTCACATTATTCTTTGATAACTCACATCCTTCTCACTTCAAAATTTCTTTTCTCACTTATTCAACATATCCATCATTCAGTGTCGCATTTAACGACTTACTTCTTTCTAAGGAATACTTTCCTTTTTCACTTCCATCTTACAGAATAACAAGAATCCTCCACAATTGTTCAATAATTGGGAAGTAATATGAATAACTCAGGAATTTAAAAGATTCCAAATCATGTTGAGGGTCACAACACCATGAACTCTATTCTCTAGGTTTAATAGTGCTTCACCCCCGGTTCTTCACACTTTAAACCCTCTTTAGCGTAATGTTTATCAATCACAAAGACCGAAAACACCTCCGCAAGTACTCTAGGTGATCAACCTATTGTACATGTATTGTATACAAACATTTCAGTGCAAAGTATAAAACTAAGCACAACCCCTAATAATAGGGTTGTTCATCTCAGCTTTTCAACATCTGAATCCGCACCAAAACAATTTGGTTTGGCATAACTTCTCAAGAAACTCTTGAATTTCATAAACATCTTTCAATATTTGTCTAGCTCAATCAAATATCATAGACCTCTACAACAATCCTATTACATCAACCAAAATATACATATACATACATACATATGTATTCTCATATCTCAAAGAAATCTCAAAAATATTTTTATGACGTCATGATACCACACTATATTTACAGTCCGTTGAGGATTCCGTCATTCGGTGATTTTATCATACTACATCATACCATATTGGCCTGACAATCCTTAGATCACATCCAACACTAGGTAATACTGCATTGATGACTCCATCATTTTTATCATCTTTACACCCAAGTTATACGATGCATTAATGATATAAAATACATTTTGATATATTGCAAATCATTTTTGTGTAGCCAAAACAATTAGCATGTACATACCTAATAACAAGATATTGTTGTTAAAACTCATTGGTTCCATCATTTGATCCAATGTTTTTTCAAGAAAATAGAAGTGTAAACATCAAAGACGAAGTCAATAAATTTCGAAAGTCTAAATATAGCTAGTAGATTTAGAATACCTATGCTTCCACCATCAACTCCATATTCTGTAATGATCCATTGCTTAAAAGATCTATCTATTCCTATCATCCTCAATACTCCATTCATAACTTAATTATACCCCAGTTCATCAAACTTACCGCACATTGGAAGTTCAGGACTTGCCACAATAATATGAGTTTAAGAACTTATCCTAGTTAGACCATAAGGCCCATTCATTTGAGGGTTCAAAATATAATATATTATTATGAGTCACGAACTTACCATATGCATTAGTTTTAAGAACCGCGCCTAATCCTAATAATATCTATCTAATCTTAATAGTTTCTAACTATCAAACATACACATGAGAAAAGAATCACCTTTTCGCCACATATACATAGATAGCGCGACACCAACATTCCAATGATTATCAATATGATAAACTGAGTGCAAGCACAAAACCCTCGCCCATACAAAGATTTGTACAACTCAGTCATCACATGAGTCCTCAATTAAAATCCCACCTAACTCTATCTTACTCTTAACTTGCTTTTGCTCGATACTTAATTCCTCAGATCACATTATCTATAACTCCTTATGAGTTATCTCGCATTTTTCATAAGACATCATCTTCATAGCATTAAGCTATAATTATTCAAACATTATAGACCATCTTTCTTTTATAACTTAAATGTACTCATGTCGTGATCTTATTTTATAATCATCTCCCTTAAAAAAAAATTCTTAACTCGTGATCGTTTTGTTTTACGATCCTCTTTCTTTCTCTTTTTCATCATTTACGACATTATTCGCTATCTTGGCTTTTGGAGTTAGGAAACTCCCATTTCTAATTTTATATCTCTTTAAGATTCTTCTTTGAATCTTCTTGTTTATATAACAATTCTTCCTTTAAGAATTTCTAACTTCATTTACATTGCTTAACATTTCATTCAAGTTCTACACTTTCATCATACGTATCCACTTTCTATACTTAATACACATCGAGTCTCTACCAGTTTCAATATGGTACGCTGAGTGGTTTCCCATAAACAACCAACAAACTAGGTTCCAAGTTGCTAGTTCGTATATACCTCCGCTCTATGAAGGAATCGTTTAGCCCAGATACCATACATCAACTACGAAAGAGTACAATTGCACCACTTAGATATAACTCTCTATTCTTAACTTCTTTATCATTCTCTTTTTTATAGACATTGTCTATTTATTATCACCTTACATCTTTATTATTGGAGTTGGGTAACCCCACATTCATATTCCTTATAACTCTGCGAGATTCTCCTTTGAATCCTTTCATGCAAGTTTTAATCCCTTATTGTTCAAACTCTATTTGAGCTTATTCGTTCCTTATTTTCACCTCTCTCTCTAAGGTTATAGCCTAAGGTACTCTTACCTATGGTTTCTAACCTATCACTTTCGATACCAACCGTAGAATTTAATTCCCAAAATTCATACAATTTAATTCTCGACTTACATAGATTAATAATACATTCAACCTCTAATTTTATATCATTAAACGATAATACAACCATTGAAATTTGTGGAATAATTAAAATTTTTATTACAAACTATCCTCGCTTCCCAAAACTTTCAACCTTTACATCTAAATATCTCAGAATCATTTTAATACTACAATAGTTTACATTCGCAAAAGAATATTACAATTCAACATTAATACATTATTCGAAACATTAGACATGGTTTACAAGAATAACAATTTAGCTAGGATATTAAATCTTCATATATCTCTTTTGATCCATAACAATCAAGTAGCATTACATAAGTTACCTTCAATTCTTGAATCTGCAAAAATGGTTATTTGCAAGTATAAGCTCGATAAATTTTCAAAGAAAATCTAACAGCTTTTCATGCATCACGTAGCATATAATAACATGCTCAACATACAAGAATAATCATAAACAAACATAGCATACATGTTGTAGTTCACATAACAACTATAAAGATTGAGTTCCTTACTCAATCAACATTCATAGTCCAATCATCATAGTCATAGATTGACTTTCACATTTCATACTTTTGACATATATAATACATCATAAACTAAAATTTTAAAGCAGATCATCATTAAGATCACATAGCAAAAAGGAACTGAAAGACTTGCCTTTACCGGCGTTTTACCAACATGCTAATACTTCGTGTCCATGCACAACCTACACTGTATGTGAGATTGATAATAAATAAAATCAATACTCAACCTCATGGTTAAATTTATTCTAAGACCTTACTTTATCTTATTATCCTTTATAATGTCTTTATAGACATCTAACTATTTTATATGCAACTCGGTTTTATTTTCATTTTCATCACCACACATGCTAGACTATCACATTTGTAGTTTAATGTGCGTATATCACACCATTTTATTATACCACTTTGGTTTCAAAAATGCATATTCAACACATTCTTTACATGTTTAATTTTCCTTCATAAATCAAAAATTACCCTTTTCGATTTCTTTCCATTATTATTCTTGTATTATCATCTTTTCATACTTAGATATCCAATATTAGCCATTAGTTAGACACTTTGTATACCAAAGTTTAGAAAACACTATTACTCTTAGGCATTTTATCGAGCACGTTATGCGCACACATTAACTTATCTCAACTCTTGATCTTAAATGGTTAATTATGCATAGAATATGATAACACATATCTATACTCATTACATATGTCAAAACATATTTTTAATCCTCAAAATATACCATCACCCAAAATCTTAATTCAAACATAATTATAAAACTCATTCTTCACAATTTCTTTAACAAAACGTTGTTTTTGTTTTTAACATAACTCCTTCGTTATATGTCCGTTTTTGTTCCTTCTTATATAGAATTAACCCTTACTCAGTGTACTACAACCTCATCTAGGCCTTAAAGTCAGACCCTTATCCATCTAAACCAGATTCTGTAATTCATCAACTAGTCTAGAAAATTTCATTTTCTTGACATCCTTACTAAACAAATTATTTCGGATATGATCCGGTCCATAAAATGGCTCAATCTCGAGAGTCTAGCTAGTAAACTTTCATATCTACAACTTTGCAGTTTTAAGTTTCTTCAGATTCAAAACACACGAATTTATATGAATTTTTCAAAGTCAGAAACCGTAACAGTTTTGATTTTCTGGACAGATTATTTCCCCTTCGAACCAGCCTTACTAAAACAAACATTGCAAGAAATCTACAAAGAGTTTTCATGTGATTCAACTTTCAGAATATAGCTTACTTCCATATCTTCGATTTGATATAAGGCTCACTTTCTAACTCATTATACCCAAAGAGGTATGAATTTCACAAGATATGTCCACAATTACTAAAAACCTACGAATTTTGTTCTTCAAATTTTCTTTCCATTTCATTTTCTTTCTTAAATCCTCTTGTTTGATTCTTGATAATCCAAGATTAAACCAATACAAACAGATTAAGCATGATCTACTACCCTAGAACATAAATCTACCCAAAAAAAATCAAGGATTAAATAAAAGTTTAGAAGTTACATTCTTCTAGCTTTTTTTTTTTCTTCTTCTTCTTCTAGCTCATCTCAATTCCTCTATTTCTCTTTATCTCTCTCAATTTCTCAATACAACTTCTACATAACAATTATCTACATTATGAAGAACAGAAAAATATAATTAAAATAAGGAATTTAGATTATAACTTTATTAGTATGAATTTAAGAGAGAGATGGAGATAATGGTGATGATGGGGCTTGTTTTGTCTTCTCAAAGCTTTCCCTTCTTCTTCTTTTTCTTCCTCTTCTTCTTCTCCTACAACTCTCTCTAACTCTCTTCTTATTTCTTTGGTTTGTTTTCTAAAACTAACATACTAACTTGTAGTATATACATATAATATACAATATTAGTAATATATAATATATGTAACTCCTAGTAATTATTAGATATACTAATTACTAGTTAATACATAGGTTACATCAATTTGAACTTGAAAAGCCTAAGACCATGTTTGGCAAATACTCATTATTTTAATTAATCAATAGCTTAACATCAATCAATCTCATCAAATTGTCACATAATTATATTTACTTGTTAATTATAATTTTGTGTAACAATCATCACATAAGTCATCTAATTTAATTATCTCAATTAAATTAGAACTATAACATAAAATTATTATATTAATTAAATTAAATACTAAATATTCATTTAATTAATCTGCTACACTTAATTACATTACTCTATAATCAAAACAAAATTTATTTATTTAACTCAATAAATAATTCAATTAAATATTTATATATATTAAAATTAATATATAACATTCTCTTCACATCAATTCACATATTCTACAATATATGACATACACATACTCACACCCAACATATCTCATAAATAATACTTTTATTTACAAAATTCTCATTTATAATTTCTAAAAATCTGGGCTGTCTCATCATATCCGTGAACGGTCAACGCCTTTTGACCGTTAATATCTGGAGATCTAAACTTGCTATGGATGTGATTCCACTTCCAGTCTACTCTCCTCATATCAAAGAACAAATATATAACATCTAACACAACTAAAACCAAACACAAGAAGATTTATGGGCTCTGACATATGGCTGTCAGGCCATAATTTCAACCTTTTTCAAGATTTCAAAAATCATCAAATCCGAGCATTTTTAATGTTATGGATCTGGGATTTAACAACCCAAATCACTAAAAGACACCTTATTACACATCTTTAACCAATCAATTACAACTTTTAACATCAAATTGAAAGATTTCTAGTATTAGGATTTTATACCTTTTGAATGTCCAAATCTTGATTCTGACTTCTGATTGTTGTTCTTGGCTTGATAAGAGGCTAACATATCTTAACTTTCTCTCTCTCTCACTCTAGATTTTTGAAATGGATGAGAGAGAGTGGCTTGGCAATAATGAGAAGTAAAGTAGGATTTCTCTCTCCTAAATCTCTTATATTTGATTCAATGAATCCAAGTAAGGTAAGATGACACTCTAGGTCAGATTGTGTATTGATTTTCCAGCACATGGTCAATACCTAACAAGATGAGTCATGCAATTTCTAGAAAAACTTTAAACTTACAAGTAAGGGCATTTTAGTCTTTTTGCATAACATTTTAATGGCATTCTTGTCAATTAGCCAAACCCTTAGGGTTTGGGGTTTGGTTAGGGTTTAGGGTTTGGAAACCCTTAGGGTTTACAAATTTAATTTTCTAAAATTTCCAATTTAGGTTTTAAAAATAAAAAATAAATATTTCTAAATTATAATTAGGATTTACTAATTATATTAAAATTTCTTGATCACAATTAAATCGTTCTAATTAGGATTAACATTTCCTAATTAAGATCGCTAATTTAGCAATTAGGGTCGTAATTGGTCATTAGGGTTTATACACCACTAATTAGGGTTTCTAATAGAAAAATAAATTTTCTAATTTAGAAATTAAATTTTTGTAATTAGATTAGGATTTTCTAATTACTTATAACTTTAAAATTAAGATTAATATTTCCTAATTAACATTAAAAGTATTAAATTAACACTTTTGTTTTCCTAATTATAAATTAGGGTTTCAAATCCCGAAGTTAGGGTTTTATAAATTTAAAATTAGGGTTGACTAAATAATTAAGCTTTTACCTTAATTAATATTATAATTAATATCACTTAAGCAATATAATAATCATTTAAGTTCCCAGATTAGGGTTTCATACATCGAATTAGGGTTTTGAATTTCTCGGCCCGAAATTAAGGTTTCGAAACCCCTATTATAGGGTTCCTTGTTAATCGCTTAGGTTTTCTAAATCCTAACGCGTTGACATTCTTAATATACGATTAGGGTTTGTTACAGATATCGCTTATCTGGTCAACCCTTGACCCTTAACCACATACTATACACATATATAGCCATATTCCCAGAATATACACACATATACACTTAATCCTGAATAATTCACCTAAATCCTTCACAGAATTTTGAAGTCCTCAAAATTCCATCTTAAAAATATCAAACGCATACACTTATTTTCTATCTAGGTTCTAATTTTGAACCTTAAATCAATAAATTAATATTTTAAAATTTTTCTAAATTCTCGGGTTGTCACATTCACCCCTTCTTCTAAAAATTTCATCCCCGAAATTTACCTTACACCTTACACCATACCTTACACCATACATACACAAGATCACACATGCTACCCAATACACCACTCACAGAGTAAAAATTTTCAAATTTTCTTTGAGGGTTTTATGGTATTATTGTTTCATCATTTTCATGAAAGGTTATAGGAAATTCATCCATGAACCGTCATAACTTCTACTTGACATAGTGGGTAATTAATCCAAATGTCCTGTACTTATTATTAATCTTGTTGGTCGACTCTGTTTCTCGTCTCTGCCATAGGCACAAAAATCTTACCTCAGTCTTATCGGATTCCTCACCAAAATAATTTGGTTCGGGAATTTTTTTTTAATGAACAATTAGAGTTTTCATAAAATTTAATCTAGCTGAATCGAATAGCATAGACCCATTATTAATAATTCAATTCAATCGAATTATTTAGGTGTAGCCAAACCCCGTTGGCAAATTAAAATTTTTGAAAATATTTTCGAGAATGACGTCATGATGTATTACTGTGTTAACAGTCCGTTTGAGGATGTCGTCATTATATGACTTTGTCATAACACATCATACAATAGTGGAATAACGATTTTAGATCAAATTCACACTAAGTATTCATGTATTTATAACTCCATCAACTTTTTATAATCTCTGCACCAGGTTACATGGTACATGAGTGATAAATAAAATTTATTTTGATATTTCAAATCATTTGCGTCTAGCTGAAATAAGTAGCATAGACTATACTTTAAACCGTTTCAAAAATGATTACGAGTCTACATATTTTTATTTTTTATTTTTAAAAGCACATATTGCGTATTTAGCTTGATGTCAGAATTTCGAATTCTAGCATAGCTAGGATTTTTGGAAAACTTATGTCTCCACTATCATCATTGGCTTAACAATCTATCTGTTCCTATAATCTTCAATACTCCAATTATACACAATTATACCCAGTTCGTAAAACCACACTTATGAGTTCATAAATTACCACAATCATATGAGTTTAAGAACTTTCCTAGACAGAAATTTGGTGTCCATTCGCTGAGGGGTTCATAAACATTTCATATAACTATGAGTCAAGTATGTCACATAAGTATGAGTTTTAAGAACTCGTACTTAACCTTATATCCTCTACCTATGACCTATCTATATGTTATACACATGAGAAAAGAATCACCCTCTTAACATGCATTTATCAAATAGCGCGACACAACCATTTCAATGATTATCATTGCCAGAAACTAAGTGGTTTTTACACCGTGTACAATTCAGCTCCCATACGAAGAATCATACAACTTAGCTGCCGACATGAATCCTCAATTGAATCCCCACCTAACACTAACTCCCTTCTCAATACGAATTTCATTTAACTCGTATTCATAATCCTTTTCTCAATCAGACTGCACTAATTCATAAGATAACTGTCACCCAAAGAATCTTCTTTGTAAAATTTTCAATCATTCACTTGATCCTTCTCCATACTATAACATTATCCGATCACGGAGTGATCTCATCGTATATATTACAATTCATTTCTATGTCTTGATCCTTTTGTTTTACAATCTTCTATCATTGTACTTTTAGTCTTTTAGACTCTATCTATTCATCACTATTGTTCAACTTTATTATCAAAGTTAGGGAACTCTATATCTTATAACTCACCGAGATTCATCTTTGAATCTTACCGACCAACTAACTCTATTTGAGTTAGTACTTATCTTAATCACTGCGGTTATTAGTCTCAGGTATTCCTACCTAAGGTTCATAACCTACAGCTTTGATACCAACTATGACAGCCCCGAATCCGAGGTCCCGAATCATCGCGATCCGGTTCGATCATTTTATAACTACTATTTGCGGAAGATATAAACATAAATTTTTTATACATTAAACTTACACACTTTTCCCCAAGGTCGAGTAACCTTAACTTAATACACATTTCATAACTTACTTGACTTATAATAACATTATATACATTACTATTACAATTCTAACTACAAACGTAAACTAAAGATGGAACTATCTTTAACCTTTCCTTGTATCCGACGCATTCGCCTTAATCTGCAATGTTTTATCATGATATAGCAAGGGTGAGCATAAGGATTGCCCAACAAGTTTAAATTCAATAATATAACGATATATCATGATTGAAAGAGTCTGAATAATAAGCTGGCTATAATTCAACAATATAATTGTGAACTAGCAAGAATAAATTTATGACTAAACAAGTATTATACATGAACAAATATATCTGAACCAACTGGTAATGAAGGTGATCAGCCTTTCATACCTGACTTATACATGCAATATGTACAGAGTACAATTCATGGCAACCAGCAATGATTAACCATAAGCTTATCCGAATGAAACACTCTTAGTAGAGTTAAGTAAAAACAAACTTGCCTGAACCGTTGATTAACGCTACGCAATTTATATCGCCTTATCCGAAGACCTAATATTAGTAATATAGATCTCCAATATTAGAATAATAACATCACAATATAATACTATTATATATATAGACATAGAATAACTTAAACACATAACACATAACCCTATCAGTCTATAACACACATAAAACTTAGTATCAGGTCAAACTATTTCAGTCTGACTTGAATTCGACAAAGTTCTAACGTCCCGACGGTCTAGCCGGACAATTATTCGAGTCTAAGTTCAATTAAACTTTGCCTAACACTTAACCATTAACTAAGATAATTATATTAACAGTCAAAATATTTTTCATAGTCTCGTAATAATTTTTAAATAATTATTACTATTTTTCTTGAATTTTTAATCATTAATAACGTATTTAAATGAATTAAATACCACATAATTCTTTTATCATTAATATATATTTATTATCAAATATTAATGAAATACATCATATAATATTATAATATATTTATAATATCACAAAGTATTTTTAATACTTTAAAATCATCTTTATATGATTTTAAACAATTAAGTTCATTATCCGATAAGTGCTATTAATATTAAAATATTAATATTTTCATGACAAAATATCAAAAGTTATATTTTATAACTTAAAATATTTTTATAACACTTAAATCATTTTCATATATGATTTTAAATCATTTATTCTATTTTTCCATAATTTATTTAATATATTTATTAAATAAACTAATTATCATTAATGTTAATTAATTAATGAATTTCATCATAAAATATTAAAAGTCACTAAAAATAACTTAAAATATTTTATTATACCATAATATTATTTTTCATGATTTTTCATATATTGAAATCATTTTTAAATCATTTATTTAAGATTATAATTAAATAAATTAAATACCATTTATATTCCAAAAATATTAAATATTTATGAAATATACTCAAAATAATTAAAAACTATTTTTAGAATTTAAAATAATTTTTAGAATTTATTTAGTATTTTTAATAATTAAAATCTATTTATTTCGATTTATTAATTAAAATAAATTATTTTTGGAAATTAATAATTACTTTCTTAAATAAACTGTCGCTAGTAAGGGCCTATATAGCGGCGTAATCGTCATAGGTGTTCTTGAGGTGTTCTTGAAGAAACCTGATTTTTCGTCAAGAAGCCAAGACGCTCTACTTGGCGAAGTATATGTATTTGATCTTAATGATTCTGGGCCATACAAGACTGTGATGTTGTAGTAGAGATGTATCACTACAATAATAAACCATCATCTTGGTTATATCATACCATAACATGAAGCTCTGGCCATCCCAACTTGACGTCAGACCTGTTCTTAGAATTCTGGGTTTTCCAGATTTAAAGGTACCTACTTTGCAGCTATTAATCTTGATGTGCAGGCTTTGTTATTGTGTTATAAAGGTTCATACTTGCAGTAGAGATGTTAAAGAACAACTATATAGCATAAGCTCAGTTAAAAACAACACTAAATGAAGATCCGATCTGGTCAAACTACCTGACATGAACTGTTCTTCAACGAATTCTGGGTATTCCAGAATTTGTCCAAGGCAGTTGGTCAACGCATATTTGACTGCGATTAATTTTAATTTTGTAATGGTTCTAGGCGTTCTAATGACTTATATGTGTAGTTCACATACCAGTACACAACATAACAACAACAACTGGACCAAACGTATTAACAGTAGCAAGATCCATGACCTTGAACATCTTGTTAGAGAACTTCAAAATTCAGGCGCCTGCAATTTCATATCCGCGTGAACAGTCAACGCGCTGACCGCTTAATATCTGGAGATCTAGACTTGCTATGGATGTGATTCCACTTCCAGTCTACTCTCCTCATATCAAAGAACAAATATATAACATCTAACACAACTAAAACCAAACACAAGAAGATTTACGGGCTCTAACATATGGCTGTCATGCCACAATTTCAACCTTTTTCCAGATTTCAAAAATCATCAAATCCGAGCATTTTGATGTTATGGATCTGGGATTTAACAACCCAGATCACTAAAAGACACCTTATTACACATCTTTAACCAATCAATTATAACTTTTAACATCAAATTGAAATATTTCTAGTATTAGGGTTTTATACCTTTTGAATGTCCAAATCTTGATTCTGACTTCTGATTGTTGTTCTTGGCTTGTTAAGAGGCTAACATATCTTAACTTTTCTCTCTCTCAACTCTAGATTTTCGAAATGGATGAGAGAGAGTGGCTTGGCAATAATGAGAAGTAAAGTAGATGAGAGAGAGTGGCTTGGCAATAATGAGAAGTAAAGTAGGATTTCTCTCTACTAAATCTCTTATATTTGATTCAATGAATCCAAGTAAGGTAAGATGACACTCTAGGTCATATTGTGTATTGATTTTCCAGCACATGGTCAATACCTAACAAGATGAGTCATGCAATTTCTAGAAAAACTTTAAACTTACAAGTAAGGGCATTTTAGTCTTTTTACATAACATTTTAATGGCATTCTTGTCAATTAGCCAAACCCTTAGGGTTTAGGGTTTGGTTAGGGTTTAGGATTTAGAAAATTTAGGGTTTAGGTATAAGACCCCAACTTTTATAAATAAAGATGAATTTTCTATAAATATCATTTTTGAATATTATGGAATGAATTTGATATAATGTTATAGTTGTGGGTAATATTTATAAATTTTGCAAAGTACGCAAGTTGTTATATAATATTCGATTGGTCGGGAATATTCGCTTTTAACAAAGAATATTCGTATAACTAAGACAATCATTGGTGGACCCCACAATGTAATTATTGTTTGATTGAGAAAACGACAAAAATACTTTATGATGAAAATAACGGCGGAAGTTTTACTGCTAATGCTGAAACACCATGTGTTAAAAGTAAAAGAATACGCGTAGTTGCAAGAGAGACACAAAGTGTTGATTATTGATGCTTATGTGATAAGTCACCATTTTTGTTTTATTGGTATTATTAATGTAATAAAATGTAAAAAGCTTTTATATAAAACAAAATACTTTTATAAAGTTATTCGCTTTATTAGGCTAATAGTAAATCCTTTTATATAAAAAACGGATTACTTTTATAAAGTTATCTGCTTTATTAGACAATAATTAAAATATATTATATTTTATTATGCATAGTAAGGTTTGCATAGTAAAATCTTTTATAAAGTTATTCGGATTATTAGATTATAAATAGAAATTATTATATTTTATTTAAAAGATTTTAGTTTAAATATAGGATCATTCGATTAAAGTAAATCAATCTGGACCGCTCATGAGTTAGTTACTATGCAAACCATTTTTTATAAATAGAAGCTCATTCCTTCATTATTTCTTACGAATTCACCAAACTCTGAGAGAGAAATTATAGAGAAACTATAGAAAAATATTCTCTCCTTCCTACTCTTATATTCAGTTTTTTTACGGTAAGGGATATTATTTGTTGTACTTTCGTAAGGGTATTATTTCTTTTGTATTCATGAAGAGAACTTCATTATTCCATTATTTATTATTCTACATTGAATAACTTATATACGCGCCAACTAACCTATATTTGGTGAAATTCTTCATTATTCCATTCTTTATTATTCATTTGAATATCACTGCTGCATGCGCTTTTACGCCGACCGTTTCAAGTCTTTATTATTATTCTATTGAATATCCCGTTCATGCGTTTTCTACGCCGACCGGTTCCATTCTTTAGTATTCTCGCTGAATATCTTGTTCATGCGCTTTATTATTCTTCGAATTCGGTTCCGTTATTTTTTATTCTGTTTTAATAACTCGCAATAACCTACCATGCTATCTATCGCATGCACGGTGATTTCTTTTGTTATTCCATTCTTTATTATACTCATTGGTTAAAACTTTGACTTCTATACTCCATGAAATTAGTGGAATATCCTCGATATTTGACACTTCATCCAAAGATCTTTTCATGAAAATATTCTTCTGAGCATTCTTGAATTTTACTCTACAAAGAAGTATCATGTTGACAAATTGGACGTTATTAGTTCCTGGATAAATTAATTCTTGAACTTGTTTTATTGAATTCTTATATCATTGTCATCATCCTCATGTTTATATTTTGTTGAAAGTCATTTGTGGCATTAAGTGCATAGATGGACTTGGTATGATTATGACCAGGGATTATTCTATTGTAATCATGACCGTAATGTTACAAATGATGTGGTAAAAGTCATCATTGGCCCATGAATGCATTGATGGATGAATTGTTGGTATGATCATGACTATTGATGAATACACAAATATTCTCGGCCCGTAGTGCATGGATAATTGTGGTCGTGATACTAAAGAATATCCTCGTCAGAAAGTAGTGTGGGTGATTCGATGATGTGGATTATTTATTGTCGAGTCTCAAATGATAAAAGTCATGAAAACCTTTTAAATCATAGAAGATAGTAGATTTTATTCTCTACTTGACTCTTCTAATGGATTGCTTGTTCACCAAGCAGCTTAAACTTGATGTTTGTTATATTTTATCGCTTTAACATTGTTGAAGGCTAATGATAATTTATTCTCGCATTATCTTAGTTATAATATTTCTTCTTGGGCTAGTTGAGCTCACCCTTTTCTTTCACCGTTTCTTTAGGAAATGAGAATATAGTTGGGACGAGCCTGGGAACGGAGTGATGGACCGATGATAGTATTAGTAGTCCTCACTATTCTATTAAATAGTGTGACAATAAATGTAATGAGGACTTATTCTCGAGAGTGGATGTTGTCTGAAGACAATATTTGTATTAAAACTCACAAATTTCTTGTTGTATATTAAAGATTGTATTGTATTTACGTATTTTGGTACCATGTATTTGATGCGACCTATTTTAGGTGATGTATCAAAGCTTAGGATATGATACCCGCTAAGATGTGAGACTAGAACTAGAGGGGGAGAGATGGTGAATTCCTTCGCTAGTATGACCTACCCAAGTTTTTTTTGGTATTTAATTGGCTCACGTAATATAGGATAATATGTTACATGTCAATTAACATTTTGTTTTGTGGCAAGATCTCAAAATGACATCCTAGAATGTTGAGAATAGAAATGGAGCGCGACCGTTGATTCACCACATATCAATAATCAGGATAATGTGCATCTGAAAGGCGAAAATCTTCATGCAAATAACAACACTGACCAAATGATGAATGATGGAATGTTCAGAGGCTTTATGCAATTCATGCAACAGCAGGCGAGAGCGGCTCCTATCCAAAATATAGGTGGAAACACTGGAAACTCTCGGACGGTCACCGCTAAACAGTTCAAGGAGCTGGGACCACCGGAATTTATTAGAGAGCCAAAACCACTTAAGATGGAAGCATGGATAAAGCAAATCACCAAGATATTTGATGTCTTGGGATGCTCCGAGGAGCAAAAGGTTCCCTTTGCCGCCTTTATGTATGCGCGAGGAGAGGCAGACATCGGAGGGAATCGGTGAAGCGTACTCAACTCTTTGCACCGAAAATGTCTTGGGAGAAGTTCCAAGAACTATTCAACGACAAGTACTTTCCCCGAAAGTATTCATCACATGAAGGAGGTGGAGTTCATCAAGTCGAAAGAATAATACGACCGTGTCGCAAAGATAAAGCTAAGTTTGCCGAGTTGTCCCGGCTTGTCCCACTTGGTGGATAATGAAGAGAATGACGCGTATGTTTTTAAGAGGTTTGAAGTCGAGAGATACGCCAACATCTTATTTCTCATAAACTGTGTTTGTATTCGATGTTGTAAATAGGGCTCGCTTAGTGGAGCGCGATAATGAGTCAACGCAACCAAAAGAGAGCAAATTGGCAAAATGATAATACTAAAGAGAGAGCAATCATCATCGGCGGGTGACAACAAGCATGGAGGAATCAATCAAAGCCGAAATGGTAACCACTTTGGTAATCAGGGCCAAAGCAATAAGAATGGACATTTCAAGAAGAGGAGATTCAATAATGATGGAAAGACGTCAAGACCAAAGACCAAGTTGTTAAGGAAGGAGAACGACCACCACCATCATATGCTTCAAATGCGGAGGGAGGGACACATCACCCAAATCTACGCGATGCCGCCCAAAAGCATGTTATAATTGTGGAAGAGAAGGTCACTTAGCCCGATTTTTTTCGCTCACCGAAGACAAGTTCAACTAGGATGGAGGCACCAAAGGTCGTCCCGTAAAAGTCAAAGCCTAGAGTGGTAAAGGGAGAGCGTTTGTTGTGACCTCCCGTAAAGCAAGGAACCCGAATGAGGTCATCACGGTAAGCTTATCATAAACTCTAGCGAAGTCTATACTTTATTTGATACCGGTTCTACCCATTCTTTTATTTCTCTTACTTGCGCTCAATGATTAAATTTCACTCCGGAGAAATTAGACTTTGACTTATCTGTGGAAACTCCATTGGGAGAAACCTTCATTACATCCACTGTTTATAAGTCTTCTTTGGTTCAAATCGATACCCTCACATTACCTGTCGATCTTATTTCATTGAAAATACTTGCATTTGACGTGATTCTAGAGATTGATTGGTTAACTACTCATCATGTTAAAATTGATTGTTTTTGTAAGGTTGTTAGCTTTCATATTCCTAATCAACCTATTATGCGAATTCAAGCGACCAAACCCTTAAAATCAATCACGGTCATCTCAAGCCATAAAGCTATTCGTTTATTGAAAAACGGATGTCAAGCTTTCTTAGCCCACGTCACAGATCTAAACAAAAATACGTCAGTTTTGAATGATATTTCTATTGTTAATAAATTTCCTGACGTATTCCCTGAAGAACTTCCTAGCCTACCCCCAGAGCGTGAAATTGAATTTTGTATCGACCTTGAACCCGGTACAAAACCCATTTCCAAAGCCCCATATCGAATGGCTCCTATTGAACTTCAGGAGTTAAAGACCCAACTGCAGGAATTGTTAGACATCGGGCTTTATTCGGTCCCTAGTACTTCTCTTTGGGTGCTCCTGCTCTATTCGTGAAAAAAGAAAGATGGGAGTATGCGACTTTGTATTGATTATCGAGAGTTGAATCATGTCACCATCAAAAATAGGTACCCATTGCCACGTATTGACCACCTGTTTGACCAGTTGCAAGGAGCCAAATTCTTTGCAAAGATTGATCTTCGTCCCGGATATCACCAATTGAAGATTAGAACCGATGACATTCCAAAGACGGCCTTCAGAACTCGGTATGGGCATTATGAATTCCTAGTTATGTCCTTTGGATTGACTAATGCTCTTGTTGCCTTCATGGATATGATGAACCGAGTATTCAAGGAATATTTGGATCACTTTGTGGTCGTCTTTATTGATAACATCCTTATTTATTCCAAAAGCCGTGAAGATCATGAGCAACACTTGAGGCTGACACTCCAAAAGCTTCGTGAATACAAGCTTTATGCCAAGTTGAAGAAATGTGAGTTCGGCTTGAGGAAGTAGCATTCCTTGGGCACGTAGTATCAAGTCATGGAATATCAATTAACCCGACAAAGATCAAGCAATTCAAAGTCGGGAGCAACCTAAATCAAATGATCAAGTACGATAGCTTTCTTGCTTAGCCGGTTATTATCGGAGATTCGTGGAAGGATTTTCTCGAATAGCTACTCCATTAACTCAAATTTAACTCGGAAAGATACAAAGTTCTATTGGAGCGAAGAATGTGAGAAGAGTTTTCAAGAACTCAAGAGAGACTTATTTCAAAGACCGCTCGACAATACCATCTGCTGCCTTGAGGATTTTGTCATCTCATGCGCTGATGCTTCGGGTAAAGGGTTGGGATGTGTTCTCATGCAACATGGGAAAGTCATAGCCTATGCCTCAAGACAACTCAAAGAATATGAGAGGAATTATCCTACTCATGACCTAGAGAGTTAGTTAAGCATTGTTGTCTTCACACTTAAAATTTGGAGGCATTACTTGTATGGGAGAAGGTGGAGATCTTTACGGATCATAAAAGCCTCAAATATTTCTTCACTCAAAAGGAACTCAACATGCGACAACGACGCTTGGCTTGAACTTTTAAAGATTATGATCATACCATCCAATACCATCCTCGAAAAGTTTAACGTGGTAGCCGACGATTGAGTAGTAAGATCATATGCAAGTACGAAAAGCGATATTGTCAACACAAAGGCCCATTTTGTGTGACTTGCAAAGGATGGAGATAGAGTTAAAGACTCAGGGACCCATGTGATGATGGCGAATATACGAGTAGAACCGACTTTAATTGATAAAGTTAAAGTCGCTTCAAGCTACGCACTGGAGCCGATGCGTATGAGGAAGAAAAAGTGCAAGGTGTTATGCTTGCGAAGCAAGAATTAATGAAGAAGGAATACTTGAGTCAACTCCAGACTTTGTGTTCCTAACAACCCCGATTTAAAGTATAAAATCATGATGGAGGCGCATACACATCGCGCTTATAATCCATCTCGGGAGTACCAAAATGTATCATGATATTCGTCATACATTTTGGTAGAGCAATATGAAGATAGAGATAGCGTTGTTTATCTCAAGGTGTCTAACTTGTCAACGAGTTAAAGCAGAGCATCAAGTACCAAAAGGTCCATTGCAACCACTTGAAATTCCAGAATGGAAGTGGGAGCACATTACCATGGATTTCAAGTATCGGCCTTCCTAAGGTTTCTCAAGGTATAGATGCGATTTGGGTCATTGTTGATAGATTGACCAAGTCTGCTCATTTCTTACCGATACGAGAAACTTATACACTTGAACGTCTTGCTCATATGTACATAAACGAGATTGTAAGACTGCATGGTATGCCAGTATCCATAGTTTCTGATCGAGACCTAAGATTCACTTCACGATTTTGGGTTAGTTTAGAGAAAGCTATGGGCGCAGATTTATAATTTAGCTCGGCATATCATCCTCGACCAGACGGACGACGATAATGGAGAGGACTATTCAAACTCTTGAAGATCTATTAAGACTCGTGTCCTTGATTTCAAGGGAAGTTGGGACAAGTTCTTACCATCGGTGGAGTTTTCCTACAACAACAAAGCTTATCAAGCAAGTATCGGCATGGCTCCATTCGAGCGCCAGTATGGAAGAAAGTGTCGCTTCTCCAATATGCCGGGATGAGGTGGGTGAAGCAACGTTGTTGGGACCGAGTTGGTACGTATGACTACGAAAAAAGATTCAAACGATCCGCAAGAACGTATAAAGACCTCACAAGATCGACAAAAGAGTTATGCTGATCTTCATCGAAAGGATGTGGAATTCGATATAGGAGATCACATGTTGTTACGTGTTTCTCCATGGAAAGGAGTTACGAGATTTGGAAAAAGAGGAAAGCTCAATCCTCGATTCATCGGGCCATTTTTAATCCTCGATCGAGTAGGAACTGTGGCCTATAGACTCGCTTTACCGCCAAGTATGTCTCGTATTCATAACGTTTTTCATATACCCATGTTACGTAAATATGTAGAAGACCCGAACCACATTATTGAGTTAGAACCGGACGAAATAGCGGAAAATTTGACGTATGAAGAGGTTCCTGTTCAAATCTTGGATAAGAAGGAACATATTCTACGCTCCAAGGTTATACCTCAAGTCAAAGTTTTGTGGAGAAACCACGATGTTGAGGAAATGACTTGGGAGTTAGAATCTAAAATGAAATCAAGGTATCCTTACCTCTTCTCGATATACCAGTATCGCACCCTAATTTCGAGGGCAAAATTTCATAAGAAGGGAGGTTGTAAGACCCCAACTTTTATGAATAAAGATGAATTTTCTATAAATATCATTTTGAATATTATGGAATGAATTTGATATAATGTTATAGTTGTGGGTAATATTTATAAATTTTGCAAAGTACGCAAGTTGTTATATAATATTCGATTGGTCTGGGAATATTCGCTTTAACAGGGAATATTCGTATAACTGGCACAATCATTGGTGGATTCCACAACGGAATTATTATTTGATTGAGAAAACGACAAAAATACTTTATGAAAATAACTATGGAAGTTTTTACTGATTAATCTGTTGAAACACCGGTGTTAAAAAGTACAATAATACGCGTGAATGTAACAAAGAGCACACCAGATTGATTATCGATGCTTATGTGATAAGTCACTCGCTTTTGTTTTATTGGTATTATTAATGTAATAAAATGTAAAAGCTTTTATATAAAAAGTAGAATACTTTTATAAAGTTATTCGCTTTTATTAGGCTAATAGTAAAAACTTTTTATATAAAATGTAATATTTTTATAAAGTTATCTGCTTTATTAGACAATAATTAGAATATATTATATTTTATTATGCATAGTGTTTGCATAGTGCTGCATAGTGTTTTGCATAGTAAAATCTTTTATAATTTATTCGGTTTATTAGATTATAAATAGAATATATTATATTTTATTTAAAAGATTTTGCTTTAAATATGGACCATCGATTAAAGTAAATCAATCTGACCGCTCATGAGTTAGTTACTATGCAATCCATTTTCTATAAATAAAACTCATTCCTTCATTATTTCTTACGAATTCAATTTGAAACTCTAGAGAGAGAAATTATAGAGAAGCTATAGAAAAGTATTATGCTCCTTCCTACTCTTATATTCAGCTTTTTTCTGTAAAGGGGATATTATTTGTTGTACTCGGATTCATGAAGGAACTATTATTTCTTTTGTATTCATGAAGAGAACTTCATTATTCCATTATTTATTATTCATTGAATAACTTGTATACTGCTGGAATACCCTATACTTGGTAAAATTCTTCCATTATTCCATTCTTTATTATTACTCATTGAATATCACCGGTTCTGCATTTTATTTGAACATCCCGCTCGGTTTTACATTTTATTATTTATTTATTATTCTTGGAATAACTCGTATGCGGTGGTCATCACATG
This sequence comes from Panax quinquefolius, assembly GCA_020205615.1. NCBI lineage: Eukaryota > Viridiplantae > Streptophyta > Magnoliopsida > Apiales > Araliaceae > Panax > Panax quinquefolius. Next base: position 195,988 of record JAINUW010000182.1, on the reverse strand, counting down.
CATGGTGATTTCTTTTGTTATTCCATTCTTTATTATACTCGATTTGGTTAAAACTTTGACTTCTATACTCCATGAAATTAGTGGAATGTCCTCGATATTTGCGCTTTCATCCAAAGATCTTTCATGGAAATATTCTTCCGAGCATTCTTGAATTTTACTCTACAAAGAAGTATCATGTTGACAATTTGGACGTTATTAGTTCCTAGATAAATTAATTCTTAAACTTGTTTTATTGAATTCTTATATCATTGTCATCATCCTCATGTTTATATTTTGTTGAAAGTCATCTGTGGCCTGTAGTGCATAGATGGACTTGGTATAATTATGACCAGGGATTATTCGATGTAATCATGACTGTAATGTTATAAATGATGTGGTAAAAGTCCTCATTGGCCCGTAATGTATTGATGGACAGTTTTTGGTATGATCATGACTATTGATGAATACACAAATATTCTTGGCCCGTAGTGCATGGATAATTGTGGTCGTGATACTAAAGAATATCCTCGGCGAAAAGCGAGGGGTGATTCGATGATGTGGATTATTTATTGTCGAGTCTCGCGATAAAAGTCATGAAAAACCTTTTAAATCATAGAAGATAGTAGATTTTATTCTCTACTTGACTCTTCTAATGGATTGCTTGTTCCGCTGCAGTTAAACTTGATGTTTGTTATATGTTATCAGTTTAACACTGTTGAAGGCTAATGATAATTTGTTCTGCATTATCTTTGTCATAATATTTCTTACTGGGCTAGTTGAGCTCACCCTTTCTTTCACTATTCTCTTCAGAAAATGAGAATATAGCTGGGACGAGTCGGGGAACGGAGTGATGGACCATATGATAGTATTAGTAGTCCTCACTATTCTGTTAAATAGCGTGACAATAAATATAATGAGGACTTATTCTGAGAGTGGATATTGTCTAAAAGACAGTATTTGTATTAAAACTCACAGCTCTCTTGTTGTATATTAAAGATTGTATTTGTATTTTGTACCATGTATTTGGCAACTCAGAATAGGTGATGTATACCTATTTTGGGGGCGTCAGATTAGGGTTTGAAAATCCTTAGAGTTTACAAATTTAATTTTCTAAAATTTCCAATTTAGGTTTTAAAAATAGAAAATTAATATTTCTAAATTATAATTAGGATTTACTAATTATATTAAAATTTCTTGATCACAATTAAATCTTTCTAATTAGGATTAACATTTCCTAATTAAGATCGCTAATTTAGCAATTAGGGTCGTAATTGGTCATTAGGTTTTATAAACCACTAATTAGGGTTTCTAATAGAAAAATAAATTTTCTAATTTAGAAATTAAATTTGCATAATTAGATTAGGGTTTTCTAATTACTTATAACTTTAAAATTAGGATTAATATTTCCTAATTAACATTAAAAGTATTGAATTAACACTCTCGTTTTCCCTAATTATAAATTAGGGTTTCAAATCCCGAAGTTAGGGTTTTCTAAATTTGAAATTAGGATTTACTAAATAATTAAGCTTTTACCCTAATTAATATTATAATTAATATCACTTAAGCAATATAATAATCATTTAAGTTCCCAGATTAGGGTTTCATACATCGAATTAGGGTTTCGAATTCCCGGAACTGAAATTAGGATTTCCAGAACCAGTTTATATGGTTCCTTGTTAATCGCTAGGGTTTTTAACCGAATGTTGACGTTCGTAATATACGATTAGGGTTTGTTATAGATATCACTTATCTGGTCAACCCTTGACCCTTAACCACATACTGTACACATATATAACCATATTCCCAGAATATACACACATATACACTTAATTCTGAATAATTCACCTAAATCCTTCACAGAATTATGAAGTCCTCAAAATTCCATCAAAAAAATATCTAACGAATACACTTATTTTCTGTCTCGGTTCTAATTTTGAACCTTAAATAAATAAATTAATATTTTAATTTTTTTCTAAATTATCGGGTTGTCACAGATTTTGTACGTGTAACGTTTAGATGTTTGTTCACAATACATGGTACAAAGGGCTGATCCCCCTGAGTACGTTTAGAAGAGTCTGTACAGTCTAATGACTATTAAGGTTAAGGTAATAACACCTAAATACCGTGGACATAGTTCGTGGTCTTAAGACCCTCAGATAATTAAAGTTCGAACTTATTTTCTATTTTGATTCGTAGAACAAGTTCTTTATTATTCAGTATTCGTTGTTCACTCTCATGTTGTTATTATACTATCTATATGTAAGTGAGCAATTGTTTCCTCACTCTTGCAATTAAACAATGCAGCTAAAGTTGAAAGAGGTGATGATCCATCTACTAGCAGGGGAAAAGGGCAAGATGTCTAAGTGATGGAGAATTAGTTAAAGTTTATTTAAATGCTTGAAGTTTTATGACTTGTTTTATTTTATAATGTATTCCGCAAACTGATGCAATAATTTTAAGGTAGATTACCTGGAATTTATTTTGAGATTATGATGTAACCCTTTAATGGGAGAGATTATTGTTTAAGTTATTTATTTAATGTTTTATCCTTTATTATGGGTAGTTAGATGTAATTATTTTGATAGTGAGCACCAAATTCAGTGGAAATGAAGTACCCGGATTTGGGGGTGTCACAGGTTGGTATCAAAGCGTTAGGTTATGAACCTTAGGTGGGGAAACCTTAGGAAGTAGCCTTTAAGAAGTCAGAAAACATAGAGGTAATTAACTCTTATCGGGTTTTAAGGAATGGATTAAGGCATCCATTGAAACTAAACAATTAAAGACATTATGTGCTATGTGTTAATAATTTATGTGCTCGCGAGTATCGATAATGTTAAGTAAAACTTAAAATATTTAGTTGACAAGATGTCTAACGAAGGAGGGTCCAGTCCAGCTAGGGAGGTGATACCTCAGGTACTTAGAGATGAAGAACCCCGGGATATTCATGTAGTGCGGGAACAGTTGATCCAGGAGGATGAGCCTGTGACTGATCCCGAGGAGGATAGTCCTGAGGAGATAGAGGAAGATGATGAGGAGGAGGATCCTGAGGAGTTTCCACCAAACTCAGATGTCGGCTTTGAAGATGTATGACGCTTCATGTATGAGTAACATGTAGAGTTACAGGATAATGTTGAGGAGCTGAAGGAGATGGTAGAGATGCATCACGTTGAATTGGAACTGAAGGTGGTAGAGATTCAGGAACTTGATTCAAAACATGGAAACACGGAATGGGATCTAGTTCATACCAAGGGTCAGCATGAAGACTGACATGGAGAAGTTGAAAGATGACTTCAAAGAGGAGACAACTAAGCGTACAAGAGCAGAGGATGCTTGTATGAAGGCGACTCAACGTGCAGACCATGCTGAGACTAAGGTCCAAGTGAAGAAAGCCAAGATGAAGGAGATGGATTATGCTTTCAATTTGGCGATTAATAGGGCCCAGGATCGAGTTCATTATTACCCACCTCAATTTGAAGACTCGTCGTGGTTCGTGATGCATCGTAGGACGACATATCGCATCATAGAAGAGGAACGTCGAGAAGCCTTACGGCGTCTTAATATGAATAGATAGAAAATAAGAGTGATGATAATAATATGTGGTTAATTATGTGACTAAATAAAGTTTTAAATCCCTTATTTTGAGATAAATAAAGGGATAGTATGAGTATGTAATCTTGAAACTGGTTTAGTCCAGGAAAGTGGATGTTTATAGTAGATATGCTATCTTTAGTATGTTTAAAACATTATGAATGAATAAAATATTAAGTTTATTTGAAATGTTATGTTTTATAGCTTTAAATCTTGGAATGTTTAAGTTAAACTTTCAAATTACTCAAGAAGTTGAGTGAGGAACTAATAAGCGTATATTTTAATGTAAATTGCCTCCTAGAAGAAGATAACCACGCCAACAACCACCTCGAGGGGTCTACTAACAATAACAATGAGACCAACGCTAATCCAGTTCGAACTTGGTAGCTTTGTTGATGGAGCACTTATGAATGAATCAACCGCAAGCTCAAGTTATGACTTTCAAGGAATTCAAAGCGGTTGGACCGCCAGAATTTCAAGGGTCTATGAATCCAGTGGAAGCTCAAACCTGGATCATGGAAATGGAGAAGGTGTTTGACGTTGCTAGAGTTAATGAAGATCAGAAGATCGCGTTCATGACGTTTATGCTTAAGTCCGAAGCTAGCTATTGGTGGCAAGCACATAAAGTTCGTGGAGGACAAGGAGTGGTAGCGTGGGATAGATTTAAGGAGATGTTCTTTTAGATGTACTTTCTAGAGAGTTCTCGGAACCAGTTGGAGGTGCAATTTCTTGAGCTTAAGTAAGGAACTATGACGGTGCCAGAATATGTTGCGAAGTTTAACGAGTTGGCAAGGTTTGTCACTTATCAAGTCAATACGGATGAGCGTAAGGCGAGAAGGTTTGAACAAGGATTGAAACCTGTGTTGTATATAGTAAAGGTTTCAATGTTCCGATTAAATACATTTCATGGTATCGGAAAAGGCAATTATCGCAGAAGGTGGAAGCGATGCCTTGACCAAGTATAACCAAGATCAGAAGAAGAGGAAGAATGATAACGAGAATAAGGCTGGTGGAAGTAATGTTGGATGTAACAATCAGAAGAGGAAATGGAACGAGAATTCGACTACGGGAGGACAGCAGGAAAGTCAACAGAAGAAAAAGTTTGAAGCTTATCCTACTTGTGGGAAAAACCATACAGGGGTATGTTTGAAGGGAAAGCGAGTGTGTTTCAACTGTGGTCAGGAGGGACACATTGCACCAAACTGTTTCAGTCCGAAGAAAGGAGCAGGTTTTACATGCGGTTCGAAGGATCACATGGCTCGTGATTGTCCTAAAAAGCCAGCGGGGAGTACAAGTGGAGGAAAAGGAAACAACAACGGTGGTGGTGCATTGACTATCACTGGACCAGCTCAGTCAAGCCGACCTACTGCGAGAACTTTCAATATGACCATGCAGGATGCTGTTCAGTCTAAGGATGTGGTGTCAGGTATCATTCCGATTAATGGTATTAATGCTTATGTACTATTTAATTCAGGTGCTACTTGTTCATTTATATTCGATGAATTTGCTCAAAACTTAGGGTTGCCTCAGGAAGAATTAGATTATCCCTTGAGCATAGAGATTGCGAATAGGGAAGTGATTCCTGTTAGGTTCATATATAAGAATTGTAAAGTGGTTATAAAGGGTCAAGAGATGAGGGTAGACTTGATACCAATTAGACTTAGTGAATTTGATGCTATATGGTTATTTAATTACGGAGCAATAATTAATTGCCAAAGAAAGTTTGTTAACCTTATGACTCCGTCAAAGGTTGTGTTCTATGGAATTAAATCACCTCGACAAGCAAGTTGTCTGACAGTGATGCAAGCCAAGAAGTTGTTAAGACAAGGTTGTGTAGGATACTTAGCCTACATAGTTGATACACAGAAGAAAAATGTGAAGTTAGAAGAGATACCGATCATAAGAGATTTTGAAGACGTATTTCCAGATGATTTGCCGGGTCTTCCGCCAGATCGACGAATCGAGTTTGTGATTGATTTAGTACCAGGAACAGGCCCAATATTTAAGGCACCATACAGAATGGCCCCAGAGAGATGAAAGAGTTGATGGTATAATCGCAAGAATTGCTCGACAAGAAGTATATCCAAATTAGGCGTATTAAGCTGGGGAGCGCCGGTGTTATTTTTTAAGAAGAAAGATGGATCGATGCGGCTCTGCATTGATTATAGAGAATTGAATAAGGTCACGATTAAAAATAAGTATCTCATTACCAAGAATCGACGACTTGTTTGATCAACTTAAGGGTGAGAGATATTTTTCAAAGATAGACTGAAGGAGTGGTTATCATCAGTTGAAGGTGAGGCCAGAAGACGTACCGAAGACGTCATTCAGAACTCAGTATGGTCATTACGAGTTTCTGGTTTAACCAACGCACCTGCAGCGTTCATGGATTTGATGAACAGGGTGTTTAAACCATTTTTGGACAAATTTGTGGTGGTGTTTATTGATGATATATGGTTATATTCCAAAACCAAAGAGGAACACGTGGAACACTTAAGAGTGATGTTGGTAATATTAAGAAAAGAGAAGTTGTACGCTAATTTTCAAAATATGAGTTTTGGATGGAACGTGTACAGTTTCTCGGACACGTTATTAATAAAGACGGAATTTTGGTAGATCCATCAAAAGTTGAAGCTGTAGTAAACTGGGATCAGCCGAAGATACCGTCAGAGATAAGGAGTTTCTTAGAGTTGACATGTTACTATAGGCGTTTTATTCAAGATTTTTCCAAAATCGCGACCCCTGTTAATTTAATTTAACCGGAAGGCGGTTAAGTTTGTTTGACGGAGAAGTGTGAGGAAAGTTTTCACGAATTGAAGAAGAGGTTGAGCTCAGCTTCTGTGTTGTCCTTGCCTAATGATACAGGGAATTTTGTGGTGTATAGTGACGTATCGCATAAAGGACTAGGCTGTGTGCTTATGCAGAACGACAGAGTTATTGCGTATGCCTCACGTCAGTTAAAAGATTATGAGAAAGGGTATCCGACTCATGACTTAGAGTTGGCTGCGGTGGTGTTTTCCCTGAAGATTTGGAGACATTATCTTTACGGAGAGAGTGTGAGATATATACTGACCATAAAAGTCTGAAGTATATCTTTACACAAAAAGATTTGAATATGAGGCAGAGAAGATAGTTGGAGCTGATCAAATACTATGACTGCGAGATTTTTTATCATCCCAAAAAAATGAATGTTGTTGCTGATGCTTTAAGCAGGAAGGGACGAGAGAAGTTAATGTTGTTGACTGCTCAGCAGAAGCTTGTGTCGGAAATGGATAAGATGGAGCTGGAAATTAAATATCCGACAGAATCCGATGAAAAGTTGTTCCAGATAGGAAAAAATTCAACATTTGTAGATAAAGTGAAGAATGCACAACTTCAGGATGAAGAATGCGAAAAGATAAAACAGATGATATCTGAAGGTGAGGAAAAAAATTCAAAATTGATACGGAAGGGTTACTTCGGTTCGAAGGGAGAATTTGGGTTCCGCAAGTACGAGAAATTAAAGAAGAAATTCTTAAAGAACCTCACAACTCACGATATTCAATTCACCTTGGGAGTACAAAGATGTACCAAGATCTTAGACATCATTTTTGGTGGCCGAATATTAAGAGGGATGTGGCTGAGTGTGTGGCGAAATGTTTAACGTGTCAAAAAGTTAAAGCTAAACATCAAAGGCCAAGTGGGTTGTTACAACTGTTGGAGATACCTGAATGGAAATGTGAGCATATCACAATGGATTTTGTGGTAGGTCTTCCAATGACCCAACAAGGTTACGATGCTATTTGGGTGATTGTTGATCGATTGACGAAGTCAACTCACTTTTTGCCAATCAAGATTAGATTTACCCTAGATCGGTTAGCAAAACTGTACATTAAGGAAATCATTTCAAGACACGGTGTACCTGTGTCCATTGTGTCAGACAGAGATCCATGTTTCACATCAAATTTCTTGAAACGATTACAAGAATGTTTGGGAACACAGCTCAGAATAAGCACAACGTACCATCCTCAGACCGACAGACAAAGCGAGAGAACTATCCAAACACTAGAGTATTATGGATTTCAAGGAAAATTGGGACGATCATTTACCATTGGTTGAATTTTCATATAATAATAGTTATCACGCGAGTATTGGCATGCCGCCTTACGAAGCGTTATACGACAGAAAGTGAAGAACTCTGTTATGCTGGGATGAGGTAGGTGAACGTCAGCTTTTGGGTCCAGAATTGGTGCAACAAACTGTCGAGATCATCAAGGTGATTCGAGCAAGATTGCTAGTTTGCACGATGATGATGAAGAAATATCTTGATCAACACCGGCAAAAATCGAGAATTGATGTTGGTAGTTATATATTCTTGAAAGTATCTCCATGGAAGGGAAAATTCGATTTGGCAAGAAAGGGAAATTAAGCCCTAGGTTTATAGGTCCTTTTGAAGTACTTCGACGTATGGGTAAAGTGGCATACGAGGTAGCTTTACCTCCAGAATTGGTGCATATCCATAATATTTTTTATATCTCGGTATTGAGACCGTATAAACCTGATTATAAACATGTTATAAAATATGAGCCCTTACAATTTGAGAAAGACTTAACATATGACGAAGTCCCTGTTCAAATTGTTGATAGAAAAGAGCAAGTACTGAGGAATAAGGTAATACCGTCTGTTAAGGAAATCTGGGAGGAACCACAATGCTGAAGAGGCTACGTGGGAACTTGAAAGCATTATGATGAAGAATTATCCTCAGTTGTTTGCTTAATTCTGTATAGCGATTCTGGGGACAGAATCTTGTCAAGGAGGAAAGAATGTAATGAATAAATTTTTCGAGTTGTGATTCTGGGGACAGAATCCTTTTAAGGAGGGAAGGATGTAACGATCGAGAAATTTGTAATTTAAGTTAAATATTTATTGAATTAGATAAATATTTTAAGTAATTTATTTATGGAAGAAAATAAATAATTAATGAATTGTGGTGAGTTAATAACAAAATTGATTAATGTTAATTAAATTGAGTATTGATAATTATCTTCAAGGATTTAATTTAAGGAAATAATTAAATTAAATCAATTGCTTAATATTTAAGAAAATAATTAAATTAAATGAATTGTTTAATTTAAAAAATAAATAAATTAAATAAAGTGATGTGTCTAATTTATTAATTAAATTGGATATATAATTATTTATTAATTATAAGTATAATGATAATAAGGTTGTTATTATTATTATAAGTTATTTAAATTAGCTAAACTAAAGTTATCTAAGTTAACTAAATTAGGTGTGACACAAAGTAACTATATAATATAAATAATATAAAAGTAATTTAGTATGGGGGAATTGTTGGTTAGCCAAACATGGCCTTGTGGCCTTTGGCTTAATTATTCAACTGACGCCTTTCCATTATTTAACTGATATTACAATTACTATGCCTATTAAGGTTATTTGTTTATTTTACGCTTGGCATTGCATTTTCTTTACGCATACTTGGCTAAGTCTTAGAGTTCGAGAGTTGAGAATTAAGAGAGATTGAGAGGAAACCTAAGAAATTCACAAAGAATTTCAAAATGGTTAGCAAGGATTGTCTAAGTATAAGAAGGTAATTTGATATTATATATATATATATAGGTTTTACTAAAAAATTGTGAAGCTTTCAAACTCTTGTGAATTCTAGTTTCTATAAATTGTTGTTATGTAACCTATGTATGATGATTATTATATATAGTTATGATGTTTGAGTTTGGATGAAAAGCAAGAATTGTATGCTAATAATTACAGCTTTAAAAGGAAGAAAAGTATGACGGTGTATATTTTTTTCCATATGGCTTGTGAATAGTACCAATTCTAGTGGCCAATTCAGTATGCTAAACTATAAATTGAGTCTTGTTTATGTTAGCTTATTAAGAAACGAGCATAACATAATTTTAATTAAGTGTTTTGGCCAAGTATTGAGATGTCAATGAAGATTTTTGTGAAGAAGTTCAAGAAATGGAGTTTTATATGAAAAATATGAATTTTGAGAAATTAAACTAGTTTTAGTTGATGTTAAATTGTGTTAATTGGTTGCAAATGTTAGAAAACATGTTTGTAATAGTCTGTACCAATTGTAGATGTTAATTTAAATGTTTGATGGGTGAAATTCGTGTTAGTTGGGCTAAAAATGGCTATTGTTCATGCCAAGTCTATGTCTGTTCGTGTTCTAAGCCTTAATTGCTGGTGCAAGGCAAAAATCTATAATGCATGCAGTCCCAAGCGCAATTCTTGCCCATCGGTTTTCTCGCAGTTAGCACCACCAGTTGTTCTTGTGGCATGTCAAGGCAAGGAACAACGCAGCTGCGCCGTGCCTTGAGCCCAGGCAGTGACTTCTGCCTATTTGCAGGTTATGTGTATCAGACTTATATTAGTCTAGCATGCATGTTAATAATGTTGAGACATAATATAGACTACAATAACAAGTTGTCATGCGTTGTAATACAAAGTGTAAAAGCTTTTTAAATAATTGTTAAATAAGTTATAAAATGAAACCAAATGTGGTGTTTTCAAAGTTAGAGGTGAACGATTAAGTTATGTTGGATCGTAGTGAGATTTTAGATTCGTTAAGTGTGTTAACCTATATGGTTAGATGCTAAGTTAAGGTTATGACCTAAATGATGGTTTAAACCCGAAAGCTAATATTCATATAACTAATTGTTGTTGCGATTTCAATGATATATGTAGGGTAGTTGGAGATTGTTTTACATTTGTGTAGCTTACAAACAAGGCAAGTTCTTTAACCCTACTCTTATAATAATTATGCAAGTTTCTAAACCTAATCTTTTTCATTGAGCAAGACTATTGATTCTATTCTGATGAATGATTGAATAAGCTCATGTAACCTAATTCGTTACATCGAATGAGTTTCACATTCTCATTTCTTGTTATTAGTATACAAAACATATATTGTTCTAACACATTGATTCAAAGGAGATTTTTTTAATTCATTGAATATAATACTTTGCATATATATCATGCTTATTCAATTATATATTGTTGATATTCGATCTTTGACTTTGATAGCCTTATTCAGTTATACATTCTTGTATTAAACCTTTATTGATGTAAATTGAATAAGTGTTCTAAAATTCTAGAAACACTGATAAGCTAGTTCCAAACTAAACTTTCTTTAGTGCGAAAATTTTAAATTCAAACCGAGACGAAACAACCCTAACATAGGGATTTTTTACGTGTAACGTTTAGATGTTTGTGCATAATACATGGTACAAAGGGTCGATCCCCTAAGTATGTTAAGTAGAGTCAGTATAGTCTAAATGACTATTAAGGTTAAGGTAATAATACCTAAACACCGTGGACATAGTTCGTGGTCTTAAGACCCTTAGATAATTAAAGTTCGAACTTGTTTTCTATTTTGATTCGTAGAACAAGTTCTTTATTATTCAGTATTCGTTGTTCACTCTCATGTTGTTATTATACTATCTTTATGTCAGTGAGCAATTGTTTGTTAACTCTTCCAATTAAACAATGCAGCTAAAGTCGAAACAGATGATGAGCCATCTACTAGCAAGGGAAAAAGGCAAGATGTCTAAGTGATGAAGAATTAGTTAAAGTTTATTTAAATGCTTGAAGTTATAAGACTTGTTTTATTTAATAATGTATTCCGCAAACTGATGTAATAATTGTAAGACCCCAACTTATTATAAATAAAATCAAATTTTCTCTAATTATTATTGTGAATAATAAGGTATTAATTTGATATAATTCTTTGATTATGGGTGAAATGTGCAAATTTTGTAAAATATGCAAGTGGTTATAAAATAATCATTGTTGCCGGAGAATATTCATTTGGTCGGGAAATATTCTTGTTGTCGGGGAATATTCGTACGACGGTGCAGTCATTTGTGGGCCCCATAACAGAATAATTGTCGGATGAAGAAAATGACAAGTTTGAATTTTTATAAATAATGGTGTGTTATTACTGCTAACACCGTTGGAATACCTAGTGGTTAAAATACGATGTCTACGCGTGGATGCACAAAGATATTGATGAATTATTGATCCTTACGTAAGAAGGCACTACTCAATAATTGTTACAATGATTACTATTCAATATTTTATTTTATTGATTCAATAATTGCTTTGCGTTGATATTTTATATTATTGTTGTTTCAATAATTGTCTTCGCACAAAGATTTCCCATTATCGGATCAATAACTCATATTATTTGAATAATATTATTAGATAAAGATTATTAGCAATGTCTAGAAAGTTACATTAAGGAGAGTTTTGGTCACTTAATTGCGGCCAAGAAGGAGAAATTCTTATTGAAAGCCCCTCTTTCACTCGAAGCGGCTTTGTTGTCATAAATGTGATTCGTAATATTATTTGTGAATAATTAATTATTGATTCATATGATAAGGAAATATTTATTTTATGTGGATATAAATGTTGGATATATTTATTGTGGTTAAAAATGAAAGAGTTAATGTTGAGGTGTTTTATCGGTATTTTTTATTTGAATGAAGGTATTAAAAATTAAACCATTGTTTTTAAGATATATTGTGTGGGTTATAATTTTTAATCCGACCGTTGGATGGTTGTAATTTTTGGATATGTTATACATATATAAGTTGAGTATATGTCCACAAATTTTGAACCGTTAAAAATGAACGTATGATTTGTTATGAATTTTAAAAGGTGACTGGTTCAAAAATTATTGAAATATCCGAATTTAGCATTTTGGTGGAAAATTCTAGAATTGAGTGGGCCCCACTTGTGGTTGGTGAAGAAATGTGCTGAATTTTATTTCAAATGTGGTGGGTGGGAATAGTAGCAAGTAAAGCCATCAGGTTGCAGGTCAAGTCTCCTTCGGCGTGCTAACATTTTCCTATAAATAGAGGGCTAAGTTAGAATTGAAAATCACACCAGAAACATAAGCTTTCTCTTTTTCTCTCTCTAGATTATTGAGTGTATTTTGTGAGTATATAGATACTTTGTGAGTTTCTATTCATCAGTGCAAGTTTCCTTCAGCCTTATACCGATATTCCAATCAGAAGTACTGATATTTTGAGGTAAGGGATGTTATTTTCTTCGTAAGTGATATTATTTCTTCAATATCATTATGCCAAAATATTGGTTTGAACTTTTTATCAAATTTGGAACTTTTCATGTAGGGTTTACTATTCATGAGTTACTATTCACGAGTTACTATTCATGAGTTACTATTCACGAATTACTATTCACGAAGCATGATGATTTTTTTTGTGGAATTTCTATCTTTTGGTGTCGGAGTTACTATTCACGTATACGGCACTATTCACGTATACGACATTATTCACGAATACGACACTATTCATCGAAAAATGAAATTTTCTTCTTTTTGTCCAAGATGTCTATTATGGTTACTATCTTTGATTGTATCCATGTTTTGATCTTTATTCTCGAATTTTGCTTCAAAATTGGTTATTATAGAGTATTATTGATCTTGGATAAACTGTTATACGAATTCTTACTATTTGTCCTTCTGTCTCACTGGATTCGTTTTCTTTAAAATATTTTTCATCATCCTCAATCCTAAATGATGATATTACTGAATATCTTTGGCCTGTAGTGCAAAGATGAATGATTAACTGATGAATATCTTTGGCCCGTAGTGCGAAGATGAACAGGTGTTGAGATGAACATGACCAACAGGTGATACAAATGAATATCTTTGGCCTGTAGTGCAAAGATGAATATTGATTAAAGATGTATATTGATTGTTGTTACAGGGATAAAATTGATGATGGACTTTTAAATCTTAGAAGATAGTAGAACTCATTCTTTACTTGTCTCTTCTAATGGATTGTTGTTTTCACCGCAGCTTGTTGATCTAAAACTTGTTGTATCATTATATTTTATCGATTTTTCCTGTTAAAGACTAAAGATAATTTGTTGTATATTATCTTAGTCATAATATTCTTCTACCGGCTAGTTGAGCTCACCTTTTTCCTTTTGTTCCATTTTCTCGTGATGTGAGAACATAGCAGAACTAGTCGGGTACGGAGTGATGGTTCTAGAAAGATGTTTTAGCGTAGTCCTCACTATTTTTGTAAAATAGTGTTTGAATAATTGTAATGAGGACTTATTTGAGTGTGGATATTGTCTAGAAGACAATATTTGTATTTAAACTTTCTACAAATATGTGTTTGTCGTATTTTGCACGATAATTGTATTATTGAAGTTGTAGTTTTCTTTCTCTACCATGTATTTGGCGGCCATCGAGAATGGGTGTTGTATACCTATTTTGGGGGCGTCACAGTTGGTATCAGAGCTTAGGGATATGGTCTCTATCAGAGATCGGGAATAGAACTAGGAGGGAGAGATGAGTAAATCCTTCGCTATTGTGTCCTATCTAAGCTTATTTGTTGGTCACCGTAATATAGGGATATTATGTGATATGTTAATTTATTTAATTAACCCTTATTTTATGGCGATGTTAAGAATGGTTGCGAGAACGTTAACAATGGAGTGTATGAGACTATGGAATAACCTTTAGTTACAAAACCGGAGAACGCGATGCAACAAGAAGGCAATAATCCTCCAATGAAACAACACTACTGAACAAATGATGAATGATGGGATGTTCGAAGAAGTTTTTGCATTTTATGCAAAAAACGAGATTAGGGAAACTCGTGCACAGAATACGAGTGGAAATGCTAGCAATGCGCGGCTTGTCATAGCCAAGCAGTTCAAAGAGTTGGGACCACCAGAATTTAAGGGAAAGCCGGATCCGATCATGGCGGAAACGTGGGTTAAGCAAATTACCAAGATATTCAATGTCTTGGGATGCGCGGAGGAACAAAAGGTTCCATTCGCCAACTTTATGTTTCGCGGTGAGGCGATTCTCTTGGTGGGAGTCTCAGGAAGCGTACTGACCAAATTCGCACTTTCGACATGTCTTAGGAAACATTTTAGAAACTATTCAATGACAAGTACTTTCCTAAAAGTATTCGTCATATGAAGGAGGTGGAGTTTATCAGACTGGAACAAAACAACATGACGGTGTCCCAGTACGAGGCGAAGTTTGCAGAGTTATCCAGGTTTGCACCTCATTTGGTTGAAAATAAGGAACGAATGACAAGGATGTTTCTGAGAGGTCTAAAGTCCGAGATTCGGCATTATCTTATATCTCATAAATTTTCTTTATATTCGGATGATGTTGTAAATGGGGCTCAATTATTAGAGCGAGATAATGAGTATGTTGTGAGGGACCACAACCAGTGGTCATCTGGGGTGGCAAAGTGATCATCGTCAAAGCGATGATAACCAACAAGGAGGAAAAATATGAACAACAAAGCGGTAACCACTCGGGTGGTCATCGTGGGCCGTGATAATGGAGAGGTGAGTCAGTGGAAATTTTAGAAAGAGGAGATTTAACAATGACGGAAGACATCAAAGACACCGACCAAAGACCAACAACAAATTCTAGGGGAGGAGAACAACCGCCGATTAGATGTTACAAATGCGGAAAGAGGGACATATCATTAAAACTGTCCACAACAATCTAAGGTATGTTACAACTGTGTGGAAAGGAAGGGCACATAGCTCGGGATTGTTCTGTAGCAAAACCAAGTTCAACGGGGATGGTGACTCCAAGGGCTGTCCCGGATAAGTCGAAATCAGCGGTTCCTGGAAGAGCGTTTGTCGTGACTAGCCAAAATGCGAGGAACCCGAACGAGGTGATTACGGGTAAGATAATCTTGAACTCTTGCGAAGTTTATACCTTACTAGATACCGGTTCTACCCATTCTTTTATCTCTCCTGCTTGTGCTCAACGTTTAAACTTGACTCCGGAGAAATTAGACTTTGATTTATCAGTGGAGACTCATTGGGTAAAACTTTCGTTACATCCACAGGTTTATAAATCTTACATGATCCAAGTTGGCACTATCACATTACCTATTGATCTTATCTCTTTAAAGATACTTGCTTTTAATGTGATTTTAGGAATTGATTGGTTAACCACTCATCATGCCAAAATTGATTGTTTTCGTAAGGTTGTTAGTTTTCATATTCCTAACCAACCACATCATACAATTCAAACAACTAAACCACTAAAATCAGTCACTATCATATCAAGCCATAAAGCTATTCGTTTATTGAAAAACGGATGTCAAGCTTTCTTAGCCCATGTTATGGATTTGAACAAAGACAAGTCAGATTTGAATAATATTTCTATTGTTAGAGAATTTCCTGATGTATTTCCTGAAGAACTTCCCGGTCTACCCCCAGAACGTGATGTTGAATTCTTTATTGACCTTGAGCCGGGTACAAAACCCATTTCTAAAACCCCCTATCGGATGGCTCCTATTGAACTTCAAGAGTTAAAAGTCCAACTACAGGAATTGTTAGACATAGGTTTCATTCGTCCTAGTAGATCTCCTTGGGGTGCTCCTATTTTATTCGTAAAGAAGAAAGACGAGAATATGCGACTTTATATTGACTACCGAGAATTAAACCATGTCACCATCAAGAATAGGTATCCGCTACCTCGCATTGATAACATGCTCGACCATTTGCAAGGAGCACAATTCTTTTCAAAGATCGATCTTAGCTTACGGATATCATCAAATTGAAGATTAAAACTCGAGGATATTCTAAAGACCGCCTTGAACTCCTTGCATGCGGGCATTATGAATTCTTAGTCATGTCTTTTGGATTGACTAATGCTCCTGCTGCTTTCATGGATATGATGAACCATGTATTCAAGGAATATTTGGATCAGTTTGTTGTTGTCTTTATTGATGACATCCTCATCTATTCCAAAAGCCGTGAAGATCATGAGCACCATTTGAAGCTGATACTTGAAAGGCTTCGTGAAAACAATCTTTATGCCAAGCTAAAAAAATATGAGTTCTGGCTTGAGGAAGTAGCATTCCTTGGACACGTGGTGTCAAAACATGGAGTATCTGTTGACCCGGCAAAGATTAAAGCAGTACAAAGTTGGGAGCAACCAAAGTCGGTGACCGAAGTGCGTAGCTTTCCAGGCTTAGCTAGTTATTATCAGAGATTCATGGAAGGATTTTCTTGAATCGCTACTCCGTTAACTCAGCTAACTCGGAAAGATACAAAATTCGTATGGAGCCAGGAATGTGAGAAGAGTTTCCAAGAGCTCAAGAGGAGACTCATTTCGGCACATGTTCTGGCAATACCATCTGGTACGGATGGATTTGTTATATACAGTGATGCTTCAGGCAAAGGGTTAGGATGCGTTCTCATGCAACATGGGAAAGTCATAGCCTATGCCTCACGACAACTCAAAGAATATGAGAGGAATTATCCTACTCATGATCTAGAGTGGGCAGCAGTCGTATTCGCGTTGAAAATTTGGAGACACTGCTTGTATGGGGAGAAAGTGGAGATTTATACGGACCATAAAAGCCTCAAATATTTCTTCACCCAAAAAGAACTCAACATGCGAACGCGGCGTTGGCTTGAACTATTGAAAGATTACGATCACACTATTCAATATCATCCTGGAAAAGTGAACGTAGTAGCTGACGCATTGAGTAGAAGATCATATGCGAGTACGAGTGCGATATTGTCAATGCAAAGGCCCATTCTGTATGACTTGCAAAGGATGGAGGTAGAATTAAAGACTCCATGGACCCACATGAGGATGGCGAATATACGAGTAGAACCGACTTTAATTGATAAAGTTAAAGCTGATCAAGCTACGGACACGAAGCTGATGCGTATGAAGAAGAAAGTGCAAGAAGGTGCTATTCCAGAAGCAAGAATCGATGAAGAAGGAATACTTAGATTCAACTCCAGACTTTGTGTTCCTAACGATTCTGACTTGAAGCATAGAATCATAATGGAGGCACACAACACACCGTTTGCAATCCATCCTGGGAGTACCAAAATATATTCGATGTGACGCCCCCAAAATTAGGTATACATCACCCATCTTGGGTCGCCACTTACATGGTACGTAATTTAAATACAACTTATTAACATAACGCATGCCGTGTACAATACGACATAAACCGTGAGTTTAAATACAAATATCGCTCTACTAGATATTATACAAACTCAAAAAAAAAAGTCCTCATTACAAGTATTATCACACTATTTCACGAATAGTGAGGACTACTAATGCTATCTTCGGACCATCACTGCGTTTCCCAGGCTAGGTCCCAAATATATTCTCATTTCACGAGAGAGAAACGGTGAAAGAAAGGGTGAGCTCAACTAGCCCAAAGAAGAAATATTATGACTAAGATAATGCAGAATAAATTATCAATAGTCTTCAACAATGTTAAAATGATAAAATACAATAGACAACCAGTTTAACTGCAGCGGAATAAGCAATCCATTAAAAGAGTCAAGTAGAAAATAAAGTCTACTATCTTTTAGGTTTTAAAAGGTTTTTCATCACTGTTATAGCTGAGACTCAGCTTTAATAAATATTCCACATCATCGAATCACCTCGCACTTACTGGCCAAGGATATTCTTTAGTATCACGACCACAATTATTCATGCACTACGGGCCAAGAATATTTATGTATTCATTAATGGTCATGATCATGCCAACAATCGTCCACCCAATGCACTACGGCCACTTTGAGGATTTTTATCACATCATTTGTAACATTACTACGGTCGTGATTACACCGAATAGTCTCTGGTCATAATCATACCAAGTCCATCTATGCACTCTGAACCACAAATGACTTTCAACATAATATAAACATGAGGATGATGACAATGACATAATAATTCAATAAAACAAGTTCAAGAATTAATTAATCCAAGAACCAATAACGTCCCAGTTATCAACATGATACTTCTTTGTAGAGTAAAATTCAAGAATGCTCGGAAGAATATTTCCATGAAAAGATCTTGGATGAAACGCAAATATCAAGGATATTCTACTAATTTCATGGAGTATAGAAGTCAAAGTTTTAACCAATTGGGTATAATAAAGAATGGAACAACAAAAGAAATCACCATGCATGCGATAGACCGCATGCAGGCGGAGTTATTCCAACAAAATAATAAATAACGGAACCAGTCCGTCCCAAGAAAACGCATGCAGACGTGATGTTCCAACGAATAATAAAGAATGGAACCCGGCTTGGCGTAAAACACATGCATGTGATGTTCCAATGAATAATAATAAAAAGATTTTAACCAGTCCTGTGTAAAACACACGAGCAGTGATGTTCCAATGTAATAATAATAAAGAGGCGGAACCAGTGTCCGGTGTAAAACACATGACGGGATGTTCCAATGTAATAATAGAAGAATGTCACATAGTATAGGGTAAACCACATATACGAGTTATTCCAATAGAATAATAAGCAATGGAATAACAACAGTTCTCTTCATGAATGAGAAAGAATAACACCCCTTACATTTGGTAGGAGATTGAATCTGCGCAACGGTATAGTAACAAAATACTCTTCTTCTTTCTCTCTTATTCTCTCTATACTTTCTCTCTCTATAGCTTGAATGAATTAAGTGAAAAATAATGAAGCCCTAGGCCTCTATTTATAGAAGATTTCTAGCTTAGCACTTCTTAGTGTGAAAAGGCAAGTGGCTTGACGACTAATGATGTGAAAAGAAAAGTGGTTTGGCGCTTTGTAATGTGAAACGACAAGTGGTTCGGCGCTTTAATGTGAAAGCGACAAGTGGTTCGACGTCTGGTAAAGGTAATTACTATTAACGAAGGTAAATACTATTGACGAAGGTAAATACTATTCACAAGGGTAATTACTATTGATGAAGGTAATTACTTATTAATGAAGGTAAATACTATTGACAAAGAGACTCTTAGATGATGACATATGAGCCCCCATAAAATAATCAAACTTACCACAAATCATTTTTTTTTTTCTCAACACATATTTAATCTTTCAACAATTATTAATCATTTATAACTTATCGTCTCAATTATTGATTTAATACTATAATATATTATCTGAGATGATCTTTGTGACAATAATTGAATCAATAATATAAGAGATATGATCGTGAATTCTTGTAGTATAATTGAGCATAAATTGAGTGACTTCTCACGTAAGCATCAATAATCAATCTGGTGTGCTACTATGCGACCACGCGTATTCTTATACTTTTACCAATAGGGTAGTTCAACGGTTTTAACGGTAACACCTCCGTAGTTATTTTTATAAAATATTTTTTATCGTTTTCTCAATCAAATGAATAATTACATTATGGGGTCCACTAATGATTGAGTAGTTATGCGAATATTCCCTAACAAAAGAATATTCCCAGAGCCAAACGAATATTTTATAACAACTTGCATACTTTGCAAAATTTATAAATATTACCCACAACTATAACATTATATCAAATTTATTCCATAATATTCAAAATAATATTTATAGAAAAATTCATCTTTATTTATAAAAGTTTGGGGTCTTACAACCTCCCTTCTTATGAAATTTCGCCCTCGAAATTAGAATGCGTACACGGTATGTCGAAGAGGTAAGGATACCTTGATTTCATTTCAGATTCTAACTCCCAAGTCATTTCCTCAACATCGTGGTTCCTCCACAAAACTTTGACTTGAGGTATAACCTTGGAGCGTAGAATATGTTCCTTCTTATCCAAAATTTGAACAGGAACCTCTTCATACGTCAAATCTTCCGCTATTTCATCCGGTTCTAACTCAATAATATGGTTCGGGTCTTTCACATATTTACGTAACATAGATATGTGAAAAATGTTATGAACACGAGACATATTTGGCGATAAAGCGAGTCTATAGGCCACAGTTCCTACTCGATCGAGGATTAAAAATGGACCGATGAATCGAGGATTAAGTTTTCCTCTCTTTCCAAATCTTGTAACTCCTTTCCATGGAGCAACTCTTAACAACACGTGATCTCCTATATCGAATTCCACGTCCTTTCGATGAAGATCAGCATAACTCTTTTGTCGATTTTGTGAGGTTTTTATACGTTGTCGGATCGTTTGAATCTTTTTCGTAGTCATACGTACCAACTACGGTCCCAACAACGTTGCTTCACCCACCTCATCCCAAAGATACCGAGAAGCGACACTTTCTTCCATACAATGCTTGAATGGAGCCATGCCAATACTTGCTTGATAAGCTGTTGTTATAGGAAAACTCCACCAATGGTAAGAACTTGTCCCAACTCCCTTGAAATCAAGGACACGAGTCTTAATAGATCTTGAAGAGTTTGAATAGTCTTCTCCATTGTCTGTGCATGAGAGGATGATATGCTTGAGCTAAATCGAAAGTCTGTGCCCATAGCTTTTTGCAAACTAACCCAAAATCGTGAAGTGAATCTTGGGTCTCGATCGAAACTATGGATACTGGCATACCATGCGATCTTACAATCTCGTTTATGTACATACGAGCAAGACGTTCAAGTGTATAAGTTTCTCGTATCGGTAAGAAATGAAAGCGGACTTGGTCAATCTATCAACAATGACCCATATCGCATCAATGCCTTGAGAAACCTTAGGAAGGCCGTGAATGAAATCCATGGTAATGTGCTCCCACTTCCATTCTGGAATTTCAAGTGGTTGCAATGGACCTTTTGGTACTTAATGCTCCGCTTTAACTTTCGTTGACAAGTTAGACACCTTGAGATAAACAAATTATCTCTCTCTTCATATTGCTCCACCAAAATGTATGGCGAATATCATGATACATTTTGTACTCCCGAGATGGATTAAAAATGGTGTGTTGTGCACCTCCATCATGATATTATACTTTAAATCGGGTCGTTAGGAACACAAAGTCCGGAGTTAACTCAAGTATTCCTTCTTCATCGATTCTTGCTTCCTAAGCGTAGCACTTTCTTGCACTTTCTTCCTTATACGCATCGGCTCCAGTGCATAGCTTGAGCGGCTTTAACTTTATCGATTAAAGTCGGTTCTACTCGTATACTCGCTATCATCACATGCGTCCCTGGAGTCTTTAACTCTATCTCCATCCTTTGCAAGTCACACAAAATGGGCCTTTTCGTTGACAATATCGCACTCGTACTTGCATATGATTTTCTACTCAATCGTCAGCTACCACGTTAAACTTTTCGAGGATGGTATTGGATGGTATGATCATAATCTTTCAATGATTCAAGCCAACGTCGTTGTCGCATCTTGAGTTCCTTTTGAGTGAAGAAATATTTGAGGCTTTTATGATCCAGTAAAGATCTCCACTTTCTCCCATACAAGTAATGCCTCCAAATTTTAAGTGCAAAGACAACAGCTGCCAACTCTAGATCATGAGTAGGATAATTCCTCTCATATTCTTTGAGTTGTCGCGAGGCATAGGCTATAACTTTTCCATGTTGCATAAGAACACATCCCAACCCTTTGCCCAAAGCATCATCAGAGATGACAAATCCCTCCGAGCAGATGGTATTGTCGAGCAGTCTTTGAAATAAGTCTCCTCTTGAGTTCTTGAAAACTCTTCTCACATTCTTCGCTCAACCGAACTTTGTATCTTCCGAGTCAAATGAGTCGATGGAGTAGCGATTCGAGAAAATCCTTCCACGAATCTCTCGATAATAACCAAATTAAGCCGAGAAAGCTACGTGCTTGATCCATTGATTTAGGTTGTTCCCGACTTTGAATAACTTCAATCTTTCTTTGGGTCAACGGATATTCCATGACTTGATACCACGTGCCCAAGGAATGCTACTTCTTGAAGCCGAACTCACATTTCTTCAACTTGGCATAAAAGCTTATATTCACGAAGCTTTTGGAGTGTCGACCTCAAGTGTTGCTCATGATCTTCACGGCTTTTGGAATAAATAAGGATGTCATCAATAAAGACGACCACAAAGTGATCTAAATATTCCTTGAATACTCGGTTCATCATATCCATGAAGGCGGCGAGGAGCATTAGTCAATCCAAAGGACATGACTAGGATTCATAATGCCCGTCTGGAGTTAAAGCCGTCTTTGGAATGTCACCTATTCTAATCTTCAATTGGTGATATCCAAAGCGAAGATCAATCTTTGAAAAGAATTTGGCTCCTAGCAACCGTCAAACAGTCATCAATACGTGGCAATGGATACCTATTTTGATGGTGACATGATTTAACTCCAGATAATCAATACAAAGTCGCATACTCCCATCTTTCTTCTTCACGAATAGAAACAGGAGCACCCCAAGGAGAAGTACTAGGACGAATAAAGCCAATGTCTAACAATTCCTGCGGTTGGGTCTTTAACTCCGAAGTTCAATAGGAGCCATTCGATATGGGGCTTTAGAAATAGGTTTTATCTGGGGTTCAAGGTCGATACAAAATTCAATTTCACGCTCTGGGGTAGGCGGGAAGTTCTTCGAAGAATATGTCGAGAAATTTATTAACAATAGAAATATCGTTCAAAATCGGCGTATTTTGTTTAAATCTATGACATGAGCTAAGAAAGCTTGACATCCGTTTTTCAATAAACGAATAGCTTTATGGCTTGAGATTACCGTGATTGATTTTAATGGTTTGGTCGTTTGAATTCGCATAATAGGTTGATTAGGAATATGAAAGCTAACAACCTTACGAAAACAATCAATTTTTGCATGATAAGTAGTTAACCAATCAATCCCTAGAATCACGTCAAATACAAGTATTTTTAATGAAATAAGATCGACATGTAATGTGAGGGTACCAATTTGAACCAAACAAGACTTATAAACAGTGGATGTAATGAAGGTTTCTCCCAATGGAGTTTCCACAGATAAGTCAAAGTCTAATTTCTCTAGAGTCAAATTTAATCGATGGCGCAAGTAGGAGAAATAAAAGAATGGGTAGAACCCAGTATCAAATAAAGTATAGACTTCATTAGAGTTTATGATAAGCTTACCCGTGATGACCTCATTCGGATTCCTTTGCTCTTTGGGAGGTCACAACAAACGCTCTCCCTTGCACTACTGGGTTTTGAATTTTACGGGATGGCCTTTGGTGCCTCCATCCTAGCTGAATTTGTCTTGATGGCGACAAAATTGAGCTAAGTGACCTTCTCTTCCACAATTATAACATGCTTTGGACGGCATGGCGCAGCAGTTTGGTGATGTGTCCCTCTCCTCCGCATTTAAAGCATATGATAGGTGGTCTTTCTCCTTCCTTAATAATGGGTGCTTTGTCTTGGCGTCTTTCCATCATTGTTAAATCTCCGCTTCTTGAAATGTCCATTCTTATTGTTTTGTACGATTACCACCGAAGTGGTTACCATATCTGGCACATTGATTCCCTCCACGCTTGTTGTCACCGCTTGATGACTACTCTCTCATTTGGTATTATAATTTTGCCGGCACGCTCTCTTTTTAGTTGTGTTGACTCATTATCGCGTTCCACTAATCGAGCCCTATTTACAACATCTGAATACAAACACGGTTTATGAGAAATAAGATGTTGGCGTATCTCGACTTCAAACCTCTTAAAAACATTCGCGCCATTCTCTCTTCATTATCCACCAAGTAGGGGCCTTAACCGTGATAACTCATAAATTTTGCCTCGTATTGCGACACGGTCGTATTGTTTTGTTCCAACTTGATAAACTCCACCTCCTTCATGTGGCGAATACTTTCGGGAAAGTATTTGTCGTTGAAACGACTTCTGGAACTTCTCCCAAGATATCTTGATCTGAAAGAAGTTGAGTACGTTTCTACCGATTCCCACTAGTAATCGCCTCTCCGCGCATGACATAAAAGGCGTGAAAGGGAACCTTTTGCTCCTCGGAGCATCCCAAGACATCAAATATCTTGGTAATCTGCTTTATCCATGCTTCCGCCATAAGTGGTTTTGGCTCACCCTTAAACTCCGGTGGTCCCAGCTCCTTGAATTGTTTAGCGGTGACCGCCCGAGAGTTTTCCGTGTTTCCACCTACGTTTTGGACAGGATTCGCTCTCGCCTGTTGTTGCATAAATTGCATAAAGCCTCTGAACATTTGATCATTCATCATTTGGTCAGTGTTGTTGTTTGCATGAGGATTGTCGCCTTCCTGATGCACATTATCCTGATTATTGATATGTGGTGAATCAACGATCGCTGCGCTCCATTCTATTCTCAACATTCTCAGATGTCATTTTCAAGATCTTGCCACAAAACAAAAGGTTAATTGACATGTAACAAATTATCCCTATCTTCTGACCAACCAATAAAATAGCACATAAACTTAGGTAGGTCATACTAGCGAAGGTATTCCCGTCTCTCCCCTCCTAGTACTATTCTCACATCTTAGCCAGGATCATATCCTAAGCTTGATACTGTTGTGGCGCCCCAAAATTAGGTATACATCACCCATCTTGGGTCGCCACTTACATGGTGCGAATTTAAATACAACTTATTAACATAAGCGTGCCGTGTACAATGCAATCGACATAAAGCGTGAGTTTAAATACAAATATCGCTCTACTAGATATTATACAAACTCAAAAAAAAGTCCTCATTACAAGTATTATCACACTATTTCACGAATAGTGAGGACTACTAATGCTATCTTGAGGACCATCACTTCGTTTCCCAGACTCGTCCCAAATATATTCTCATTTCACAAGAAAACGGTGAAAGAAAGGGTGAGCTCAACTAGCCCGATAAAATATTATGACTAAGATAATGCGAAATAAATTATCAATAGTCTTCAACAATGTTAAACGATAAAATACAATGACAATCGGTTTAAGCTGCGGTGAATATGAAATCCATTAAAAGAGTCAAGTAGAAAATAAAGTCTACTATCTTTTAGGTTTTAAAAGGTTTTCATCATTTATTATAAATGAGACTCGACTTTAATAAATATTCCACATCATCGAATCACCCCCGCACTACGGCCAAGGATATTCTTTAGTATCACGACCACAATTATTCATGCACTACGGGCCAGAATATTTATGTATTCATTAATGGTCATGATCATGCCAACAAGCATCCACCAATGCACTACTGACCGCGAGGATTTTTATCACATCATTTGTAACATTACGGTCATGATTACACCAAGAATAGTCTCGGTCATAATCATACCAAGTCCATCTATGCACTACGAGGCCACGGATGACTTTCAACATAATATAAACATGAGGATGATGACAATGACATAATAATTCAATAAAACAAGTTCAAGAATTAATTAATCCAAGAACCAATAACGTCCAAGTTGTCAACATGATACTTCTTTGTAGAGTAAAATTCAAGAATGCTCGAAGAATAATATTTCCATGAAAAGATCTTTGGATGAAACGCAAATATCAAGGATATTCTACTAATTTCATGGAGTATAGAAGTCAAAGTTTTAACCAACCGGGTATAATAAAGAATGGAACAACAAAAGAAATCACCATGCATGCGATGAGACCGCATGCAGCAAAGTTATTCCAACGAGAACAATAAATAATCTGAACCCGGTCCCAAGCGTAAAAAACGCATTGCAGCGGAGATGTTCAACGAGAATAATAAAGAATGGAACCAGTTGGTAAAACACACAGAGCGGGATGTTCCAATGAATAATAATAAAGATTTTAACCGAATTAGGTGTAAAACACATGAGCGTGGATGTTCCAATGAATAATAATAAAAAGATTTTAACCAAGTCCTGTAAAACACACGAGCACGGATGTTCCAATGAATAATAGAAGAATGTCACATAAGTATAGGGTAAACCGCGTTATCTGAGTTATTCCAATAGAATAATAAGCAATGGAATAACAACAGTTCTCTTCATGAATGAGAAAGAATAACACCCCTTACATTTGGTAGGAGATTGAATCTTTACAGACGATTATAGTAACAAAATACTCTTCTTCTTTCTCTCTTATTCTCTATATACTTTCTCTCTCTATAGCTTGAATGAATTAAGTGAAAATAATGAAGCCCTAGGCCTCTATTTATAGAAGATTTCTAGCTTAACTTCTTAGTGTGAAAAGGCAAGTGGCTTGACGACTAATGATGTGAAAAGAAAAGTGGTTTGGCGCTTTGTAATGTGAAAGCGACAAGTGGTTCGGCCTTTTGTAATGTGAAACGACAAGTGGTTCGACGTCTGGTAAAGGTAATTACTATTAACGAAGGTAAATACTATTGACGAAGGTAAATACTATTAATCATTTATAACTTGTCGTCTCAATTATTGATTTAATACTATAACATATTATCTGAGATGATCTTGTGACAATAATTGAATCAATAATATAAGAGATATGATGCACGATTCTTCGTAGCAATAATTGAGCATAGTGAGTGACTTCTCACGTAAGCATCAATAATCAATACCGAGTGTGCTACTATGCAACCACGCCAGACATCGTACTTTTTACCACCGGGTAGTTCAACAGTTTTAACGGTAACACCTCCGTCGTTATTTTTATAAAAATTTTTGTCATTTTCTCAATCCGAATAATAATTACATTGTGGGGTCCACCAATGATTGAGCCGTTGTCTGAATATTCCCTAACAAAAGAATATTCCCACCAAACGAATATTTTATAACAACTTGCATACTTTGCAAAATTTATAAATATTACCCACAACTATAACATTATATCAAATTTATTCCATAATATTCAAAAATAATATTTATAGAAAAATTCATCTTTATTTATAAAAGCTGGGGTCTTACATTCGACATACATTTTGGTGGAACAATATGAAGAGAGAGATCGCGGAGTTTATCTCTAGGTGTTTAACTTGTCAACGTGTAAAGGCGGAACATCAAGTGCCAAAGGGTCCATTACAACCACTTGATATTCCGAAATGGAAGTGGGAACACATTACTATGGAGTTCGTTACAGGTCTTCCCAAAATTTCTCAAAGCATAGATGCTATTTGGGTTATTGTTGATAGATTAACCAAGTCTGCCTATTCTTACCGATACGTGAGATTTATTCCCTTGAACGTCTTGCTAGTATGTATGTGAATAAGATTGTGAGATTGCATGGCATGCCAGTATCCATAGTTTCGGATCGTGACCCAAGATTAACTTCACGATTTTGGGTTAGCTTACAGAAAGCTATGGGCACGGATTTATGATTCAGTTCGGCATACCATCCTCAAACGGACGGACAATCAGAGAGGACTATTCAAACCCTTGAAGATCTATTAAGACTTTGTGTCATAGATTTTAAAGGAAGTTGGGATAAGTACTTGCCACTGGTGGAATTCTCCTACAACAACAGTTATCAAGCAAGTATAGGCATGGCTCCATTTGAGGCGTTGTATGGACAAAAGTGTCATTCTCGAAAGATCTTTGGGGCGAGGTGGGAGAAGCAACATTGTTGGGACCAAAATTAGTACGCATGACTACAGAAAAGATCCAAATGATTAGACAACGTATTCAAACCTCACAAGATCGACAAAAGAGTTGTGCTGATCTTCATAGAAAGGACGTGGAGTTTAATATTGGAGATCATGTATTGTTACGTGTTTCTCCATGGAAGGGAGTTACAAGATTTGGAAAGAGAGGAAAGCTCAATCCACGATTTGTTGGTCCATTTGAGATTCTTGATCGAATAGGAAATGTGGCCTATAGACTCGCATTACCTCCAAGTATGTCTCGTGTTCATAATGTTTTTCACATATCCATGCTTCGTAAATATGTGAAAGACCCGAACCATATTATTGCGTTAGAACCAGATGAGATAGCCGAAGATTTAACGTACGAAGAAGTACCTGTTAAGATCTTGGATAGGAAATAGCATGTCCTACGCACCAAGGTTATACCACAAGTTAAGATTTTGTGGAGAAACCATGCTATTGAAGTAATGACCTGGGAGTTGGAATCCGAAATGAAAGCGAGGTATCCTCACCTTTTCGAAACACCAGGTACGTATGTCAATTTTGAGGACGAAATTTCATAAGGATGGGAGGTTGTAAGACCCCAACTTATTATAAATTAAATCGAATTTTCTCTAATTATTATTGTGAATAATAAGGTATTAATTTGATATAATTCTCTCGGTTATGGGTGAATCAGTGCAAATTTTGCAAAATATGCAAGTGGTTATAAAATAATCATTGTTGTCGGGAATATTCATTTGGTCGTGGAATATATTGTTGTTGTGGGGAATAATCGTGCAATACCGCGCGATCATTTATGGGCCCCATAATGAAATAATTGTCGGATGAAGAAAATGACAAGTTTGAGTTTTTATAAATAACGACGTAGTTGTTACCGTTAACACTGTTGGAATACCCGGTGGTTAAAATATAGTAATACGCTTGGATGCACAGTATTGATGAATTATTGATCCTTACGTGAAAGGCACTACTCGATAATTGTTACGATGAGTTCTTGTTCAATATTTTATTTTATTGATTCAATAATTGTTGCGTTGATATTTTATATTATTGTTGTTTCTATAATTGTCTCTGCACAGCATTTCTCATTATCAGATCAATAATTCATATTATTTAAATAATATTATTAGATAGCATTATTGGCAATGTCTAGAAAGTTACATCGAGGAGAGGTTTGGTCACCTAATTGCATTGGCGCCAATGAGAGAAATTCTTATTGAAAGCCCCTCATTCCCCAGGAGCGGCTGGTTGCTTAAATGTGATTACAGTAATATTATTTGTGAATAATTAATTATTGATTCATATGATAAGGAAATATTTATTTTATGTGGATATAAATGTTGGATATATTTATTGTGGTTAAAAATGAAAGAGTTAATGTTGAGGTGTTTTATCGGTATTTTTTTGCCGGAATGAAGGTATTAAAAATTAAACCAAATGTTTTTCGGATATATTAAGTGAGTTATAATTTTTAATCGACCGTTGGATCGTTGTAATTTTTAGATATGTTATACATATATAAGTTGAGTATATGTCCACAAATTTTGAACCGTTAAAAATGAACGTATAATTTGTTATGAATTTTAACAGGTGACTGGTTCAGAAATTGTTGAAGTATCCGAATTTAACATTTTGGTGGAAAATTCTAGAATTGAGTGGGCCCCACTTGTGGTTGGTGAAGAAATGTGCTGAATTTTATTTCAAATGTGGTGGGTGGGAATAGTAGCAAGTAAAGCCATCGGGTTGTAGGTCAAGTCTGCTAACATTTTCCTATAAATAGAGGGCTAAGTTAGAATTGAAATTCACACCAAAAACATAAGCTTTCTCTCTTTCTCTCTCTAGATTATTGAGTGTATTTTATGAGTATATAGATACTTTGTGAGTTTCTATTCATCAATGCAAGTTTCCTTCAGCCTTATACCGATATTCCGATCAGAAGTACTAATATTTTGAGGTAAGGAATGTTATTTTCTTCGTAAGTGATATTATTTTTTCAATATCATTATGCCAAAATATTGGTTGGAACATTTTATCAAATTTGGAACTTTTCATGTCGGGGTTACTATTTATGAGTTACTATTCACGAGTTACTATTCATGAGTTACTATTCACGAGTTACTATTCATGAGTACTATTCACGAAGCATGATGATTTTTCTTGTGGAATTTCTATCTTTTGGTTTCGGAGTTACTACTCACGTATACGACACTATTCACGTATACGGCACTATTCACGAATACGGCACTATTCACCGAAAAATAAAATTTTCTTCTTTTTGTCCAAGATGTCTATTATGGTTACTATCTTTGATTGTATCCATGTTTTGATCTTTATTCTCGAATTTTGCTTCAAAATTGGTTATTATAGAGTATTATTGATCTTGGATAAAATGTTATACGAATTCTTACTATTTATCCTTCTGTCTCACTGGATTCGTTTTCTTTAAAATATTTTTCATCATCCTAGGTCCTAAATGATGATATTACTGAATATCTTTGGCCTGTAGTGCAAAGATGAATGATTAACTGATGAATATCTTTGGCCCATAGTGCGAAGATGAGCAGTGTTGAGATGAACATGACCCATTGGTGATACAAATGAATATCTTTGGCTCAGTAGTGCAAAGATGAATATTGATTAAAGATGTATATTGATTGTTGTTACGAGGGATAAAATTGATGATGGACTTTGAAATCTTAGAAGATAGTAGAACTCATTCTCTACTTGACTCTTCTAATGGATTATTGTTTTTCATTGCGATTGTTGATCTAAAACTTGTTGTCTATTATATTTTATCGATTTTTCCTGTTGAAGACTAACGATAATTTGTTGTATATTATCTTAGTTATAATATTCTTTCTTTGGGCTAGTTGAGCTCACCCTTTTCCTTTTTGTTCCATTTTTCTCAAGAGGTGAGAACATAGCGAGGAACTAGTCAGATTCTGGAGTGATAGTTCTAGAAAGATGTTTTAGCGATCCTCACTATTTCTATAAAATAGTGTTTGAATAATTGTAATGAGGACTTATTTGAGTGTGGATATTGTCTAGAAGACAATAATTGTATTTAAACTCACGGTTATGTGTTGTAAGTATTTTGCACGACAATTGTATTATTGAAGTTGTAGTTTTCTTTCTGTACCATGTATTTGGCGACTCAGAATGGGTGTTGTATAACTATTTTGGGGGCGTCACAATAATTTTAAGGTTAGATTACCTGGGATTGTTTTTGAGATGACGATGTAACCCTTTAATGGGAAAGATTATCATTTAAAGTTATTTAATGTTTTATCCTTTATTATAGGTAGTTAGATGTAATTATTTTAATAGTGAGCACCAAATTCGGTGGAAATGAAGTACCCGAATTTGGGGGTGTCACACACAGCATCTTGCACAGTCATGTTGAAGGTTCTGGCTATGAGTTTGTTTGATGTTGTAGGTCCAGCAATGGCCCATGTTCCACCACTGTTACCTCTATTGCTTCTTACTATCTCTCCAGTCTTCTTCTTAGGGCATTCACAAACAAAGTGATCCTTGGATCCGCACGTGAAGCAAACATTCTTCTTGGGTTAGGTGAAATTTGGGGCGATGTGACCCTCTTGGCCACAGTTGAAATATGCATGTTTCCCCATCAAGCACACACCCTTGTGAAACCTCCCGTATGTAGCACATGCTTCAAACTTCCTATTTTGTTGGTTACCCTGCTGGTTTCCAACGACCACGTTTTCATTCCACTTCCTCTTGATTGTTGTTGTTTTTTGCCATTTCCACTGCCTCCACTACCATTCTTCACTTCCACCTCATTCTTCTTCTTCATTTGTTCTTGATTTAATTTTGTCACTTCCTTGCCTCCACCTTCAACGAGTACTACCTTCTCCATCATCTTTAGAACGTCTTAATGGAATAGAGACCCTCTTTGTACAACGGGCTTCACCCATGATCAAACCTCTTCGACTTGCATTCGTCTGTACTGACTTGATATGGCGTAAATCTCACCAACTCGTTGAATTTCGCGGCATACTCAAACACCGTCATCGTTCCCTGCTTCAGTTCCAAAAACTGAACCTCTAGCTGACTCTTCGAACTTTCTGGAAAATAGGTCTCGAAGAATATCTCCTTAAACCTATCCCAAGTCATCACTCCTGGTCCTTCACGAGTTTTATTGGCTTGCCACCAATAACTAGCATCTGCTTTCAACATGAATGTAGCGAAAGCAGTCTTCTGATCAACCCCTACCCTAGCGACCTCGAACACCTTTTCTATTACTATAATCCAGATCTGTGCCTCGACTGGATTTATGGACCCACGGAATTCAGGTGGTCCAACTGCCATGAAATAGTTAAACGTCGTACCTTGGTTCTGAGGTTGATTCTGCAACACCCTGTTAGTAACATCACTAGTTATTGGACGAGATTAGCATTAACATTATTATAGTTAGTTCCCTAATTGGTTCTCTATCGGGGTGGTTCACGTTTGGGAGGCATTTTCTATTAAAAAAATATCTATTAGACTCTTACTCAACTTCTTTAAGTACTTTCTAATTAACTTGTCTCCATAAAAGAAATAACCACATAACACATAACACATAACACTTTGAATAAAATAATAACTTTTATTTATTCATCATCTCTTCGAAAAACATAAAAACAATAGCATCACTGTTATTTACATTCCTTTCCTGAACTACAAAAGTTATAGGACAACATCATCATTATCATATCCCATGGTTACTTAACACTAGGGATTTACACATTATTTAACATTTATTACGTGCATAACAGGCACATTTCGTACAATGTTCTATTAAGATACTTCGTAGCCTTCCAACGCTCTTCTTCCATAACCCGGAACATTGTTCGGCGATATAACACGTACGATGGCAGAGTCTCGAACTGAATTGGATAACCCATGACTCAATCTTGAGCTCGATTGATCACGGCGTTGAATACTTTATCCATCTTCCTCCTCTTTGCTTGTGCATCTCTTACTGATATCCCGGTTCGTTGATAGGCTTCCTCGTATGTGTCTTCAGCTCTTGCCCTCTTAGTGGCATCTTCCTTCAGTTTGTTCTTCAGTTCTGCGATGACCTCGATCAGTTGTTCTTTCTCGCCTTCAGTTTGTATCAGCTTCTCTTCAACATTAGTTAGACGTTCATCACGATCCTGAATGTCATCATCCTTCTGTGTCATTGCAGTCTGTTGTTCCGCTACTATCTCCTGCAACTCCTCGACTGTATCCTGAAGTTCCACATTACGGTCGTAGACTTAATCATATATACGAGCAACCATCGAGGTTAGTGGAGTCTTTTCCTCCTCGTCCTCGACATCTTCATCCTCCTGTGGCAACTCACGGGAACTTCCTCATCTTCAACCACTGTGACCAATGGGGCTGACTCCCGTGGAAGTAGTTGTTCCCAAACAACCTGAATGTCACGAGGCTCCTCCTTTATAGGCATCTGAGGTCCTTCCTCCCTAGCCTGACTAGATTCTCCGACATTAGTCATCTTGACAACAAAATTTTAAGTTTTAACCATTAATCATTACTACTCGACACTCACGAGCACATAAGTTATAAACACATAAGCACATAGGTGTTTTATTACTTCTTCCTTAAAACTCGATAAGAGTTTATCATCACTATCTCTTCAAAGGTTACTTCCTAAGGCTTTTCCCCCACCTAAGGTTCATAACCTAAAGCTTTGATACCAACTTGTGACGCCCCCAAATCCTGGTACTTCATTTCCTCAAGATTTGCTGTTCACTTAATCAAAACATTCATTTATAACTACCCAATCATAATAAAATTGAATAATAAACCTACCCATACATGCTCACATTAAATAAAAATCTCCCAGGTTATCTAACCTTTACAAAACTTAAGCCAAAGTCTGAAAATAAAACTATCAAAATAATTACAAGTCTTCAGTACTTGTTCATCTTTCCCTTTCCTTTATTGGTGCTAGATACGACACCCTTTTCATCTTTAGTTGTAAGGATTATCTGACGCAAAGAGTAAGCAAACAAGGCTCACTTGGAATAGCAACAAAATAAAATTTCAAACCTTTACATTATTTGCCAAATACTAGGCTCAATAGAACTAAATCATAGTTCTATTAACATTCTTAAATACATCACTGAGGGTCTAATGACCACGAACCATGTCCACATTTATAAGTAATCTTTCAACTTTAACTTTAACAATCATAAGACTATAAGGACTCCATGTACTTAGGGGGATCAAATCTTCGTATAATGTATTGTGCACAAACATTTCAGCGAAAAGTATAAACTAAGTGTAACCCCTATAAATAGGGTTGTTCATCTCAGTATTTCGAGTACAAGTCCGCCCCAAAGTCAGTTTGGTTTGGATACACTTCAAGGTAATTTGGAATTCAACGGACATCATCAACTGTAACAACCCGATATTTATTATATAAATAAATTAGAAATTTTGTGTATAATTTTTTTTTTAAAGATGAGAATTTGTACAAGATAATGTGTATATGTAATTATGTAATAAATAAAAATATATTTATTACATGAATGTTTACAAATAATTTTATTTTAGAATTATTGACTATTATAAAGTTTATTCTTATAATAATTAATTTTATAGCATAAATGTTTTTATTAATTATTTTCTATGAAAATATTATTATATATTATTTAAATAATATATGAAATGATTTTAAATTATTATAATAATTATTTATTTTATTATATGAATTTATGAAAGATTAATTAAGTTAATTATTTTAACTTAATTAATAATATTATATATGAAGAATAAATCGATAAGGAATCCAAACCCTAATTTTGAATTTTTATCAAGGAATAAGAATAATAATATTATTTTATTATTTATCGATGTTATAGATGTGTCTTGTATATGTGTGTAATGTTAAAGTGTGAAAGCAGGTTTTAGTGTATAATGTCAAAATCCTAGCATTAATTTGTTTAACCTTATTTTTAAATTCAAATGGGAAAGTCAATACTATTATATAACGGTGTTATGCGATATATGTGGTGTATTATAAAATTTAATATTAATTAGAAAACCTAATTAATATTTAGAAATCCTAATGTTTTGTTTGAAACCCTAAGATTTAAATTATAAACCCTAATTTCTAAATTAATAAACCTAATTTCTAATTTAGTAACCCTAATTTGAAACTCAAATCGGAGTGTATGATTGGTAAGAAATTGTGATTAATGTTAATGCAGATATCAATTATTATTATTCTAAACCCTAATTGTTAGAAAACTTAATAGGCGATTAGAAACCCTAATTGCTCACCCTAATTTGCTAATTGTAAACCCTATTTGATTTGAAATCCTAATTGAAGGCCGTATGCGACTCTATGAATTTGTTAAGTCGTTATGTAATCGTGATAATGTGATTAACGATCGGAGTTATAGATATTAACTCAAATTAGGGAAACCCTAATTACAGTTTTAGAAACTAAAATTTATTTTTATTTTTTTTATGCAAACCCTAATTAGATATCCTATAAATTATTTGTGCTAAACCTTAGGGTTAAACCCTAAGGGTTTGCCAAATGACCATAATGACATTAAATATTCAAGATAAAAGACCAGTTTACCCTTAATTGCATAATTGAGCTTACTTGCAAATCTTGCTACAATAAGAGTTGGTCAACAACTCTTACCAACCCCATGTGACTACAATGCCAGCAATCAGCCATAAATCTAAGCAATATTCAGTGCATCCAACATCTATATAAGATCAAGGAGAGAGAAAATATCATTTGTTAGCTCATTTTGTACAAACACAAATCCTAGAGTCTCTCTCTCTCTCAAGACCCACGAAAAACAATAGTAGACCAGTCCCTTAGACAAGCCCCACGAATTCCATAACGGATCTAGAAGCCCAGAATCATAAATCAAAGCATAAAGATATAAACCCTAGAATTTAAAATTTTTATGATCTGATGTTAGATCTTGATGTTTGTTGTTTAATGTTGTGTTATTAGATGTTATTTAGTGATTTGGGTTGTTACATACCAGATCCATAACATCAAAGTTCTCGAAATTGATGTTTTTCAAAATCTGGAAAAAAATTATTTTGTCTCTGACAACGTAATGTCAGTCATCATCGATCTCTGTATGATATTTTTTTTGTTGTCTAAGTGTTTGATCTTGTTGTATGCTGGGAGATCTGTGTTCTGGAACTGCAACCAAGTCCAGATCATGCACCGATTTCATGTTATTAGTGGTCAAAGACCATTGACCAAACACGACTGGGCAATTCTGGGTAACCCAGAAACTGCCCAGATCGTGTCTGACAAGTTATGTATGACTCTTGATCTGTCAGATTTGTATTGTGTTGTTCTTGTTGTTATAATAAGATTGTAGTATGTTACATAAACTTCAAATTCATGCCTTTATATCACTAAATAATCAAGTGGGTGGATCATAGTGGCCGGTCAAACTAGATGTAAAGATCACGAGAACCGTTTTCTGGGTAACCCATAAAACGCTTGAGCAATGTCTCTGATAGGGTTTGACCGTTCCTAATCCGGCGATTGTGTTATTTTTATTTTGGTTTTATATATTATATCTCTACTATTACATGTTCTTTACATACTGAAACCTTGAAATCACAAAAACAGTTCATGTGTTGCAAATTATGAAGCTCATAAGTTGCCAACTCGGACTGTTCTTCATTTCTGGAAAACCCAAAAATGAAGAACAGCTTCTGACAAGGTTTTCTAAAGCCCAGATCTCTCTAATTTTTTATATTATGGCCATATAACGTGATTAGGATTGTAGTACTACATGCATACTACAACACGAACACTTTAGACAAATCAGAAGCTTATCGAACATAAATTTATGGGTGGTCAAAACACCTACCCTGCAAACTGCCATGAATATCTGAGTTTGGTCCAAGAACACTCGAGAACACATTCAATGACAGTTTTGTCGCTTAAAGCACCTATAAGCGACACTTTATTTCTAAAATAATTATTTTATTAAATAATTAGTAATAAATAGTTTTAATTATTAAAAATACAAAATAAATTATTAAAAATTATTTTAAAATTAAAAATTAGTTTTTATTATTTTGAATATATTTCATAAATATTTAATATTTTGGAATATTAAAAGTATTTAATTTAATTAATTATAATATTAAACAAATTATTTAAAAATGATTTTAATTCATGAAAAATTATTTAAAATTATATTATGGTATAAGAAAAAAATTTAAGTTATTTTTGATAACTTTTAATATTTTGTGATGAATTTCATTAATTAATTAATATTAATTATAATTAAGTTATTTAATAAATGTATTAAATAAATTATGGAAAATAGAATTAATGATTTAAGAATTATAGAAAAATGATTTAAAAGTTAATGGTATTAATATTAATATTAATATTTTTCATAAAAATATTAATATTTTAATATTAATAATTATTATATTTATTTAATAATTATATTAAATAAATTAGTTTAAAAATAATTTTAATATTAGAAAAATTATTTTAAATGAAAATAAATAGTTTAAAAATATTTTAAGTTATAAAATATAACTTTCAATATTTAAAGGTAAATTTCATTAATTATTTACTATTAATGATATTAAATAAAATTATATTAAATAAATTAGTTTAAAATGATTTTAATATTATAAAAATTATTTAAAATGAAAATAAAGTGTTTAAAGATATTTTAAGTTATAAATTATAACTTTTGATATTTAAAGGAAAATTTCATTAATAATTTAATATTAAATGATATTAGATTTATTTAATAATTATATTAAATAAATAGTTTTAAAATGGTTTTATTTATTTAAAAATCATTTAAAAAGGATATAAATGAATTAAAAATATTTTAAGTTATGATTAAGGACTTTTAATATTTTGATAAATAATGCATTAATACTTTAATATTAATGGTAATTATATAAAAATGATTTTAAATATTTTCAAAATCATTTAAAGGTAATATAAATACTTTAAAAGTATTTTAAGTTATTATAAATAACTTTAATATTTTGGCAATGGTTTCATTAATAGTTTAATATTAATTAAATATTAATGATAATAGAATTATTTAATATTTAAATCATTTAATAATGATTACGGTGTTTGAAAATTCATGATAAATTATAATAAATGTTTAAAAATTATTATAAGTCATTTAAAAATAATATGACTGATACTTACAGATATTGAACTACATGATAGAGTCTTAGACTCGATAATTACCCGATAAAGTCGTCGGTACACCGACATGTTTATGAAATTGATCTGGACTTAGATAATTTGATTAAATACTTGTTTATTTGTGATTCAATGATTGTTAAACATATGTGACAATGTGATTAGGTTATGTGCTGACTGTAATAAACAGTGTTATGTGTTATAGTATGTTATTCTAATCGATCAAATGATCTTATTCTTGATAGGTGATATATAAAGATAGAACTAAGTTACTGAACCGTATGGCGGTAGCGTCGAGTGCAAGTATTATAAGACCCCAAATTATTAATAAATGAAATTTATTTTCCTCTATTTATTATTTTGAAATAGTAAGGGTTGATTTGATTAATGTGGATAGTTATGGGTAAAATACATGAAATATTTGAATAAGCAAGTGGTTATAAAATATTCATTCTTTCGTTCGGGAATATTAAATGCAAATATTAAATGCGATCTTTTCTTTATTGGCCCCATAACGGAAAGCGATTGGATGAAGAAAATGACAAATATAAGTTGTTTATAAATAACGGCGTAGTTATTACAGATTATCTTGTTGGAATACCCGGTGGTTAAAACACACTAATCTGGCGTTGTTGAACAAAGATGGCACTGCAGTATTGCACCAATTATTGATTCTTACGTGAAGGCACTTTACTCAATAATGGTTACGATAATTCTTTATTCGATATTTTATTTTATTGATTCAATAATTCTTTGCATTGATATTTTATATTCTTTGTTGTTTCATAAATTGTCATCACACAATATTTTCCATTATCGAAGCAATAATTCATATTATCTGAATAATATTATTAGATAACATTATTAGCGATGTCTAGAAAGTTACATCTAAGGAGAGGTTTGGTCACCTAATTGCGGCGCCCGATGAGGAGAAATTCTTATTGAAAGCCCCTCTCACAGGAGCGGCACGGTTGCCAAGATTGTGATTCTGTAATATTATTTGTGAATAATTAATTATTGATTCATATGATGAGGAAAATATTAATTTTATGTGGATATAGATGGAGAAAAATTTTAAAATGACAATTGTTGAAAATTAATATTTTATCTTTTTACGATAAAATAATTCATTTAAATATATTATTTTAATAATATATTAACGGTGATATTTTTACAATGAATGTGGGATATATGAGTATATGAGGAGGAAGAGTATTTTGTGGCATTAAATGATTAACACATGTTTTGTGTGTTGGTGGACACAATTATTGAATAAATTTGATTATAGCTTTTGTAAAATCGTCTGTTTTTGAATTTCGTTAATTTTGTTTGGAATTTGGAAAAACTTTCTTATGCAAAGTTGTAGAGAATTGAATTTCCTATAAAAAGTTGCGAGATTCAATTTTCTGATAAAAGGGCTATTTATTATGAATTATTGAAGTTAGGAGTTAGAAATAATTAATTTTTGGAGTTTTAATTAATTATTTTAGAGAAAAACGTTTTTGGTGAGTTTGTGAACCTCATTTAACATGTGTGGCTGGTGTTTTTGACCAAAAGGTGGGCTAAGGAAAATTTGTATAATTATATTAATATTATATTCAATTTTACGCTTTGGTGTTCTAAGCATTTTCCTATAAATAGGGAGCTTAGGTTAGAATTGAAAATCACACCAGAAACTGAAGTTTTCTCTCTATTTCTCTCTCGATATTTTGAGAGTATTCTTGTGAGTATACTTTGAGTGTTGCTATATGGTGCAAGTTCAAGTCATAGCCTATATCCGGTGTTTCAACTAGAAATCTTGTCTTTTTGAGGTAAGGGATGTTATTTTCTTCTCAAATGATATTATTTCTTCAATATCATTATCTTTGAAATATTGGTTGGAACTTTTTATCAAATTTGGAACTTTTTCATGTGGGGTTACTATTCATAAGTTACTATTCACGAGTTCTTATTCACGAGTTACTATTCACGATCTACTATTCATGAAGCGTGAAGATGTTTTTTTGTGGAATGTCTATCTTTTGGTGTCGAGTTACTATTCACGTGTCTCGGCACTATTCACGTATCTGACACTATTCACGAATCTGGCCTTATTCATAGAAAAATGAAAATTTTTCTTTTAAATCTAAAATATCTATTACGGATACTAGCTTTGATTGTATCCATGTTTTGATCATTCTTGAATTTTACACCCCCATGATTATTTTTGAGGTATTTTTGGGCGTGGATAAAATAAAGTACGAATCCTTAATCCTTAATCCTTGTCATTTTGTTTCCTTTGGATTCGTTTCTTTAAAAATATTTTTCATCATCTTGATCTTAAATGATGATATTATGGAATATCTTTGGCTCATAGTGCAAAGATGAATGATTTCTGAAGAATATCTTTGGCCGTAGTGCAAAGATGAGCAGTGTTTAGATGAACATGACCAATGATGAATATCTTTGGCTGTAGTGCAAAGATGAATATTTGATTCGGATGTATGTTGATTGATGTTACGAGGATAAAAGATAGAGCGATGAACTTTTAAATTCATACATAGAAGATAGTAGTTGCATTCTCTACTTAACTCTTCTAATGAATTATTATTTCATTGCGAATATTGGTTTAAAAACTTGTTGTCTATTGTATTCTATTAGTTTTTTTCCTGTTGAAGACTAATGATAATTTGTTGTATATTATCTTAGTCATAATATTCTTTCTTGGGCTAGTTGAGCTCACCCTTTTCCTTTTTGTTCCATTTTTCTTCTCGGGGAGGCGAGAATGTAGCGAGTACTAGTCGGGGTATGGAATGAAGGTTCGAGAGAGAGTTGTTTAGTAGTCCTCACCATTTTTGTAAAATAATGTATCAATAATTATGATGGGGATTTATTTGCGTGTGGATATTGTCTAGATGGCAATATCTGTATTTAAACTCACGGTTTATATGTTGTAATAATAAAGTTGTAGTTATTTACATACCATGTATTTGGCGACTCGAGAATGGGTTGGATGGAATGGACCTATTTTGGGGCGTCACGGTTGGTATCGAGCTTAGGGATATGATCTCTGGCGGAGATCGGGAATAGAACTAGGAGGGAGGCAGTAAAAATCCTTATTTAGTGTGTGTCCTACCTAAGCTTATTTGTTGGTTGGTCATAATATAGGGGTATTATGTGATTTGTTAATTTATTTAATTAACCCTTGTTTTATGATAGTTTTTAAGAATGGTCTGCTGAGAGCGTTAACAATGGAGTGAATGAGATCGTGGAGACACCTCTAATCGCCAACCGGGATAATGTGATGTCGGTGAAGAAGGAATTAGAGATATCCATGTGGTGAGTGAAGAATTGATAGTTACTTTTTTTAGATAGTCGCGAGGTAGCAAATGAGAGTGAGGAAGAAGAGGAAGAAGAGGTACAAGAGAGTTTATTAGAGGTATTTTATGATCAAAATGTAGAATTGCAAAATCGTATTCATGAGTTAGAAGAAGCGGTGAAGAATTACAGGCGATCGTGGAGCAAAAGGATCTGCAACGATTCAAGCTTATGTTACCCGATATGTGATGCTTGAGCGAAGCACTCTTTGGCGAGTATAAGATGATAAAAGCTGGAATCTGAAATTTGAAAGAAGAAATAAGCGAGCAGTGAGAATGAGTGATGCATGGGTAAAAAGCCATGCGACGCGTTGATATTATGGAAAGAGATGTCCAATCTAAAAGAAAAGATTTAACAAT
Source organism: Panax quinquefolius (assembly GCA_020205615.1). Lineage (NCBI taxonomy): Eukaryota > Viridiplantae > Streptophyta > Magnoliopsida > Apiales > Araliaceae > Panax > Panax quinquefolius. The sequence continues at coordinate 154,246 of JAINUW010000182.1, read as the reverse complement.
GACGGAAGGCGTCGGCGGACATCGACCAAAGAACAAATTCGAGGGAAGAGAACGATCGCCCGGTTAGATCTTACTGAGATCACGGAGAGGAGGGACATATAAGGTCAAACTGTTCAAAGCCTTCCAAGGTATGTTTTAGTTGTGGAAAAGATGGTCACATAGCTCGATTTTTGTCCTATAAGCGAAATCAAGTCCGGTTGGGGCGTTGGCACGAGGCGGATCTGAAAGAAGTCAAAGTCAACGATTCTTTGGAAGGCGTTTTTAGCGACTTCTCAAAAGCGAGTAACGACGAAGTTAGCACAGGTTAGTTAATTATAAATTCTTGCGAAGTTTATACCTTACTAGAATCTGGGTTCTACCCATTCTTTTATCTCTCTTGCTTGCATTCAGCGTTTGAACTTGACTCAGGAGAAATTAGACTTTGACTTTATCTGTGGAGACTCTATTAGGAGAAACTTTCATTACATCCGTTGTTTAGAAATCTTGTTTGATCCAAGTTGGCACCATCACATTACTGTTGACCTTATTTATTTAAAGATACTTGCTTTTGATGTGATTTTAGGGGATTGATTGGTTAACTACTCATCATGCCAAAATTGATTGCTTTTCATAAGGTTGTTAGTTTTCATATTCCTAAGCAACTTTATTATTCGAATTCAAATGATCAAACCATTGAAGTCAAACATTTTCATATCAAGCCATGAAGTCATTCGTTTATTACGGATGTCAAGTTTTCTTAGTCCATGTTATAGATTTGAATAAAGACACGTCAGATTTGAATAATATTCATGTTGTTATTGATTTTCCTGACGTATTTCCTGAAGAATTTCTTGGCTTACTCCCAAAGCCTGATATTAAATTTTGTATCGAATTTGAACCCGGTACAAAACTCATTTCTAAAATCTCATATCGAATGGCTCCTATTGAACTTCAGGAGTTAAAAATTCAACTATAGAATTTGGTACCTGAGCCTTTATTTGGTGACTTCCTTTGTGGAATGCACCGAAGCCGGACTCTCCGTGGGGACACCATATTAGATGCGATAGTAAAGCGATAGTTGTCATTGTAACGTGCTATCCAAGGTGGGGATATGAGTCACGATTGAGAACAACCTAAGTCGGTGTCGAAATCGTAGCTTTCTAGGCTTAGTTGGTTATTATCGGAGATTAGTTGAAGGATATTCTCGAATCGCTATTCCATTAACGCAACTCTCGTAGAGATACAAAATTCGAATGGAGCGAGGAATGTGGGAAGAGCTTGAAGAACTCGAGAGGAGACTCATTTAAAGACACATGTTACGACCATGCCATCTGGAAAAGCGAGCGTGGTAGTGATGTGTTGAGTAGAAGATCGTATACAAATCTGAGTATGATATTGTCAAAGACTAATTTCAGTATAATTTACAAATAATAGAGATGGAGATGAAAACTCTAGGTACCCACATGATGATATATCTGAGTATAATCGACTTTAATCGATAAAGTTAAAGGCATTCAAGCTACACACCGGAGTGATGAATTTGAAGAAGGAGGTGCGAAAGTTGTTATTTCAAAAGCAAGAATCGGTGAGGTGAGGAAAGCTCAAACCTTGATTTATTAATCCATTTGAAATTCTCGATCGAATAGAAGCTGTGGCTATAGACTCGTTTTATCGCCAAGTATGGCGCGCGTGTTCATAACGTTTTTCACGTGTCGATGTTACGTAAATATGTGGACGACCGAACCACGTCATTGAGTTAGAACCCGGACGAGATAGCCAAGACTTAACGTCGAGGAGGAGTACTGTCAAGATCTTGTAGAGGAAAGAACATGTCCTATGTCTGGGGTTATACCACAAGTTAAAGTTTTGTGGAGAAACCATGTTATTGAGGAAATGACACGGGAGTTGGAAAGCGGAAATGAAAGCGAGGTATTCTCATCTTTTCAAACACACCAGTCGTCGTCAATTTCGAGAGACGAAATTTCATAAGGAGGGAGGTTGTAAGACCCCAAATTATTAATAAATGAAATTTATTTTCCTCTATTTATTATTTTGAAATAGTAAGGGTTGATTTGATTAATGTGGATAGTTATGGGTAAAATCATGCAAATATTTGAATAAGCAAGTGGTTATAAAATATTCATTATTGTCGGGGAATATTTTTGCTGACGGCCTTGATCTTTTAATGGGCCCCATGGGCCCCATGCGAAGCGATTGGATGAAAAGAAAGCGACAAATATAAGTTGTTTATAAATAGCGGCGTAGTTATTCTGAATTATCTTTGTTGGAATACCCTTGGTTAAAACACAACTACTAATCTGGCGTTGTTGAGCGATAGCTTTGCAGTATTGCACCAATTATTGATTCATACGTGAAGGCACTACTCGATAATGGTTACGATAATTCTTTATTCGATATTTTATTTTATTGATTCAATAATTGTTGCATTGATATTTTATATTCTTTGTTGTTTGATAAATTATCATCACACAAATATTTTCCATTATCGAAATAATAATTCATATTATCTGAATAATATTATTAGATAACATTATTGGCAATGTCTAGAAAGTTACATCTAAGGAGAGGTTTGGTCACCTAATTGCTTGCGCCCGATGAGGAGAAATTCTTATTGAAAGCCCCTCTTTCACAGGAGCGGCACAGTTGCGATCTTGTGATTCTGTAATATTATTTGTGAATAATTAATTATTGATTCATATGATGAGGAAAATATTGATTTTATGTGGATATAGATGGAGAAAAATTTTAAAATGACAATTGTTGAAAATTAATATTTTATCTTTTTACGATAAAATAATTCATTTAAATATATTATTTTAATAATATATTAACTTGATATTTTTACAATGAATGTGGGATATATGAGTATATGAGGAGGAAGAGTATTTTTGTGGCACTAAATGATTAACACATGTTTTGTGTGTTGGTGGACCCAATTATTGGTAGAAATTTGATTATAGCACAATAAAATCGTCTGGTTTGTGAATTTCGGTTAATTTTGTTTGGAATTTGGAAAAACTTTCTTATGCAAAGTTGTAGAAAATTGAATTTCCTATAAAAAGTTGCGAGATTCGAATTTTCTGATAAAAGGGCTATTTATTATGAATTATTGAAGTTAGGAGTTAAAATAATTAATTTTTGGGAGTTTTAATTAATTATTTTGAGAAAAAAACGTTTTTGGTGAGTTTGTGAACCTCATTTAACATGTGTGGTGGTGTTTTTTGACCAAAAGGTGGGCTAAGGAAAATTTGTATAATTATATTAATATTATATTCAATTTTACGCTTTGGTGTTCTAAGCATTTTCCTATAAATAGGGAGCTTAGGTTAGAATTGAAAATCACACGAAAGCGAAGTTTTCTCTCTATTTCTCTCTCGATATTTTGTGCGTATTCTTGTGAGTATACTTTGAGTGTTGCTATACGGTGCAAGTTCAAGTCATAGCCTATATCCTGTGTTTTGACTAGAAGTCTTCTCTTCTTCGAGGTAAGGGATGTTATTTTCTTCTCAAAATGATATTATTTCTTGAATATCATTATCTTTGAAATATTGGTTGGAACTTTTATCAAATTTGGAACTTTTTCATATCGGGGTTACTATTCATTCTTAAATTACTATTCACGAGTTCTTATTCACGAGTTACTATTCACGAGTACTATTAAGCGAAGCGTGAAGATGTTTTTTTGTGGAATGTCTATCTTTTGGTGTCGGAGTTACTATTCACGTATCTGGCCTTATTCACGTATCTGACTTATTCACGAATACGGCCTTATTCATAGAAAAATGAAAATTTTTCTTTTAAATCTAAAATATCTATTACGGATACTAGCTTTGATTGTATCCATGTTTTGATCATTCTTGAATTTTACACCCCTATGATTATTTTTGAGGTATTTTTGGGCGTGGATAAAATAAAATACGAATCCTTAATCCTTAATCCTTGTCATTTTGTTTCTTTGGATTCGTTTCTTTAAAAATATTTTCATCATCTTGGTCTTAAATGATGATATTATGGAATATCTTTGGCACATAGTGCAAAGATGAATGATTTCTGAAGAATATCTTTGGCCGTAGTGCAAAAGATGAGCAGTGTTTAGATGAACATGACCAATCGATGAATATCTTTGGCTGTAGTGCAAAGATGAATATTTGATTCGGATGTATGTTGATTGATGTTACGAGGGATAAAAGATAGATGATGAACTTTTAAATTCATACATAGAAGATAGTAGTTGCATTCTCTACTTAACTCTTCTAATGAATTATTATTTCAATTGCGAATATTGGTTTAAAAACTTGTTGTCTATTGTATTCTATTAGTTTTTTTCCTGTTGAAGACTAATGATAATTTGTTGTATATTATCTTAGTCATAATATTCTTTCTTGGGCTAGTTGAGCTCACCCTTTTCCTTTTTTGTTCCATTTTTTCTTCTCGGGAGGCGAGAATGTAGCGAGTACTAGTCGGGGTATGGAATGAAGGTTCGAGAGAGAGTTGTTTAGTAGTCCTCACCATTTTGTAAAATAATGTATCAATAATTATGATGGGGATTTATTTGCGTGTGGATATTGTCTAGATGGCAATATCTATTTATTTAAACTCACAGTTTATATGTTGTAATAATAAAGTTGTAGTTATTTACGTACCATGTATTTGGCGACTCGAAATGGGTTGGATGGAATGGACCTATTTTGGGGGCGTCACGGTTGGTATCGAGCTTAGGGATATGATCTCTGGCGGAGATCGGGAATAGAACTAGGAGGGAGAGCAGAGTAAATCCTTCGCTAGTGTGTCCTACCTAAGCTTATTTGTTGGTTGAGTCATAATATAGGGGTATTATGTGATTTGTTAATTTATTTAATTAACCCTTGTTTTATGATAGTTTTTAAGAATGGGCTGCTTTGAAGCGTTAACAATGGAGTGAATGAGATCGTGGAGACACCTCTAATCGCCACGAGGATAATGTGATGTCGGTGAAGAAGAAGAATTAGAGATATCCATGTGGTGAGTGAAGAATTGATAGTTGCACCTTTTGAGATAGTCGCAGAGGTAACAAATTGAGAGTGAGGAAGAAGAGGAAGAAGAGGTACACGAAGAGAGTTTATTAGAGGTATTTTATGATCAAAATGTAGAATTGCAAAATCGTATTCATGAGTTAGAAGAAGCGGTTTGAAGAATTACGAGCGATCGTGGAGCAAAAGGATCTGACGATTCAAGCTTATGTTACCCGATATGTGATGCTTGAGCGAAAGCACTCTTTGGCGAGTATAAGATGATAAAGTGGAATCGAAATTGGAAGAAGAAATAAGCGAGCAGTGAGAATGAGTGATGCATGGGTAAAAAGCGCGCTTGCGACGCGTTGATATTATGGAAAGAGATGTCCAATCTAAAAAGAAAAGATTTAACAATGACGGGAAGGCGTCGGCGTGACATCGACACAATGACAAATTCGAGGGAAGAGCGATCGCCCGGTTAGATGCTACTGAGATCGGAGAGGAGGGACATATAAGGTCAAACTGTTCAAAGCCTTCCAAGGTATGTTTTAGTTGTGGAAAAGATGGTCACATAGCTCGATTTTGTCCTATAAGCGAAATCAAGTCCAGTTGGGGACGTTGGCACCAGAGGCGGATCTGAAAAAGTCAAAGTCAACGATTCTTTGGAAGGCGTTTTTTCGTGACTTCTCAAAAGCGAGTAACGACGAAGTTAGCACGGGTTAGTTAATTATAAATTCTTGCGAAGTTTATACCTTACTAGAATCTGGGTTCTACCCATTCTTTTATCTCTCTTGCTTGCGTTCAACGTTTGAACTTGACTCGGGAGAAATTAGACTTTGACTTTATCTGTGGAGACTCTATTAGGAGAAACTTTCATTACATCCGTTGTTTAGAAATCTTGTTTGATCCAAGTTGGCACCATCACATTACCTGTTGACCTTATTTATTTAAAGATACTTGCTTTTGATGTGATTTTAGGGATTGATTGGTTAACTACTCATCATGCCAAAATTGATTGCTTTCGTAAGGTTGTTAGTTTTCATATTCCTAAGCAACTTTGTTATTGAATTCGAGCAATCAAACCATTGAAGTCAAACATTTTCATATCAAGCCATGAAGTCATTCGTTTATTACGGATGTCAAGTTTTCTTAGTCCATGTTATAGATTTGAATAAAGACACGTCAGATTTGAATAATATTCATGTTGTTATTGATTTTCCTGACGTATTTCCTGAAGAATTTCTTGGCTTACTCCCAAAGCGATATTAAATTTTGTATCGAATTTGAACCCGGTTACAAAACTCATTTCTAAAATCTCATATCGAATGGCTCTATTGAACTTGAGGAGTTAAAATTCAACTATAAATTTGGTACTGAGCCTTTATTTGGTGACTTCCTTTGTGGAATGCAAAAGCCGGACTCTCTCGTAGGGGACACCATATTAAATGCGATAGTAAAGCGATAGGTGTCATTGTAGCGTCTTATCCAAGGTGGGGATATGAGTCACGATTGAGAACAACCTAAGTCGGTAATCGAAATCGTAGCTTTCTGAAGCTTAGTTGGTTATTATCGGAGATTCGTTGAAGGATATTCTCGAATCGCTATTCCATTAACGGTGACTCGTAGAGATACAAAATTCGAATGGAGCAAGGAATGTGGGAAGAGCTTGAAGAACTCAAGAGGAGACTCATTTCAAAGACATGTTACGACCATGCCATCCTGGAAAAGCGAGCGTGGTAGGCGATGTGTTGAGTAGAAGATCGTATACAAATCTGAGTATGATATTGTCAAAGACTAATTTCATTATAATTTACAAATAATAGAGATGGAGATGAAAACTCTAGGTACCCACATGATGATATCTGAGTATAATCGACTTTAATCGATAAAGTTAAAGGCATTCAAGCTACTACACAATCGGAGGTGATGAATTTGAAGAAGGAGGTGCGAAAGTTGTTATTTCAAAAGCGAGAATCGGTGAGGTGAGAAAAGCTCAAACCTTGATTTATTAATCCATTTGAAATTCTCGATCGAATAGAATAAGCGTGGCCTATAGACTCGTTTTTATCGCCAAGTATAATGCGTGTTCATAACGTTTTTCACGTGTCGATGTTACGTAAATATGTGGACGACCGAACCACGTCATTGAGTTAGAACCGGACGAGATAGCCAGAAGACTTAACGTCGAGGAGAGTACTGTCAAGATCTTGTAGAGGAAAGAACATGTCCTATGTCTGGGGGTTATACCACAAGTTAAAGTTTTGTGGAGAAACCATGTTATTGAGGAAATGACACGGGAGTTGGAAAGCGGAAATGAAAGCGAGGTATTCTCATCTTTTGAAACACCGAGTGCGTCGTCGTCAATTTCGAGGACGAAATTTCATAAGGAGGGAGGTTGTAAGACCCCAAATTATTAATAAATGAAATTTATTTTCCTCTATTTATTATTTTGAAATAGTAAGGGTTGATTTGATTAATGTGGATAGTTATGGGTAAAATCGCAAATATTTGAATAAGCAAGTGGTTATAAAATATTCATTATTTATTTGTCGGGGAATATTAATATGCAATGCATTAGGGGAATATTATTGCAATGCGATCTTTTTTGGGCCCCATAACGAAGCGATTGGATGAAGAAAACGACAAATATAAGTTGTTTATAAATAGCAGGCGTAGTTATTCTGAATTAATCTTGTTGGAATACCCGGTGGTTAAAACACACTAATAAGCGTTGTTGAGCAGTAGCACGCGGTATTGCACCAATTATTGATTCTTACGTGAAGGCACTACTCGATAATGGTTCTGATAATTCTTGCTTCGATATTTTATTTTATTGATTCAATAATTGCTTTGCATTGATATTTTATATTCTTTGTTGTTTCAATAAATTATCATCACGCGATATTTTCCATTATCGAAACAATAATTCATATTATCTGAATAATATTATTAGATAACATTATTGGCAATGTCTAGAAAGTTACATCTCAGGAGAGGTTTGGTCACCTAATTGCGGCATGATGAGAGAAATTCTTATTGGAAAGCCCCTCTTTCTGAGGAGCGGCACAGGTTGCCGATCTTGTGATTCTGTAATATTATTTGTGAATAATTAATTATTGATTCATATAATGAGGAAAATATTGATTTTATGTGGATATAGATGGAGAAAATTTTAAAATGACAATTGTTGAAAATTAATATTTTATCTTTTTACGATAAAATAATTCATTTAAATATATTATTTTAATAATATATTAACGGTGATATTTTATAATGAATGTGGGATATATGAGTATATGAGGAGGAAGAGTATTTTGTGGCACTAAATGATTAACACATGTTTTGTGTGTTGGTGGACCCAATTATTAACCGAATTTGATTATAGCTTTGTAAAAAATCGTCCGTTTGTGAATTTGGTTAATTTTTGTTTGGAATTTGGAAAAACTTTCTTATGCAAAGTTGTAGAGAATTGAATTTCCTATAAAAAGTTGCGAGATTCAATTTTACGATAAAAGGGCTATTTATTATGAATTATTGAAGTTAGGAGTTCAAATAATTAATTTTGGGAGTTTTAATTAATTATTTTGAGAAAAACGTTTTTTAGTGAGTTTGTGAACCTTATTTAACATGTGTGGTGGCTGTGTTTTTGACCAAAAGGTGGGCTAAGGAAAATTTGTATAATTATATTAATATTATATTCAATTTTACTTTTGGTGTTCTAAGCATTTTCCTATAAATAGGGAGCTTAGGTTAGAATTGAAAATCACACGAAGCTGAAGTTTTCTCTATTTCTCTCTCGATATTTTGTGCGTATTCTTGTGAGTATACTTTGAGTGTTGCTATACGGTGCAAGTTCAAGTCATAGCTTATATCAGGTGTTTCAACTAGAAGTATTGTCTTTTCGAGGTAAGGGATGTTATTTTCTTCTCAAATGATATTATTTCTTGATATCATTATCTTTGAAATATTAGTTGGAACTTTTTATCAAATTTGGAACTTTTTCATGTCGGGGTTACTATTCACGAGTTACTATTCACGAGTTACTATTCACGAGTTACTATTCACGAGTCTTATTAAGCTGAAGCGTGAAGATGTTTTTTGTGGAATTTCTATCTTTTGGTGTCTGAGTTACTATTCACGTATCGGCCTATTCACGTATCTGACCTTATTCACGAATACGGCACTATTCATAGAAAAATGAAAATTTTTCTTTTAAATCTAAAATATCTATTACGGATACTAGCTTTGATTGTATCCATGTTTTGATCATTCTTGAATTTTATACCCTATGATTATTTTTGAGGTATTTTTGGGCGTGGATAAAACAAAAGTACGAATCCTTAATCCTTAATCCTTGTCATTTTGTTTCTTTGGATTCGTTTCTTTAAAAATATTTTTCATCATCTTGATCTTAAATGATGATATTATGGAATATCTTTGGCACAGTAGTGCAAAGATGAATGATTTCGAAGAATATCTTTGGCCGTAGTGCAAAGATGAGCAGTGTTTAGATGAACATGACCAATGATGAATATCTTTGGCTGTAGTGCAAAGATGAATATTTGATTCGGATGTATGTTGATTGATGTTACTGGGGATAAAAGATGAGGCGATGAACTTTTAAATTCATACATAGAAGATAGTAGTTTGCATTCTCTACTTAACTCTTCTAATGAATTATTATTTCATTGCGAATATTGGTTTAAAAACTTGTTGTCTATTGTATTCTATTAGTTTTTCCCTGTTGAAGACTAATGATAATTTGTTGTATATTATCTTAGTCATAATATTCTTTCTTTGGGCTAGTTGAGCTCACCCTTTTCCTTTTTGTTCCATTTTTCTTCTCAGGAGGCGAGAATGTAGCGAGTACTAGTCGGGGTATGGAATAAAGGTTCTAGAGAGAGTTGTTTAGTAGTCCTCACCATTTTTGTAAAATAATGTATCAATAATTATGATGGGGATTTATTTGCGTGTGGATATTGTCTAGATGGCAATATCTGTATTTAAACTCACAGTTTATATGTTGTAATAATAAAGTTGTAGTTATTTCTGTACCATGTATTTGGCGACTCAGAATGGGTTGGATGGAATGGACCTATTTTGGGGGCGTCACAAGTATCTTACCTTTGCATTTCTTTTATGCAATGGACATGAATAAGACGTTTCAGAATTATATTATTATTGTACTAAATTATTAACCCTATTGTGATATATTCTATATCCGATCATTGTTTATCAACATGTTAGTATATGGTAATTCAGATATATATATTATGTTCGTTAATTTCTATATATGGTTATACAAGTGTCCTCACTTAGATAATCATTGTATTTAATCACATGTTGATATATATATATATATATAAGTCCAAGCTACTTGACCAGCTAGACACAGAATTTCAAAATATCGTTGAATATGATAAAAAAAACCTTTTTGCATCCAATCAAATTATTTTGGTTGATTCCGGACTAAGTATGAACATCCCGATCACGGAAAACTTTATCTTGGCAGGCGAGTGACAATTGAAACGATTATATCGTTCTTGTAATGTAGTATTGATCAATACAGGGCCCATGGGAAGTACAACCTAACGCCCGTAAGTTATGACGGTTTGCAGATAAAGTTCTGCTAAACCTTAGCAAAAACTAAACTTAATGTTCATAGTATGTCAACTACCCTATATATATAGTCAATACGTAGTTTCAAAAAATTTGAGATAGAATTGTTATGTTATTATTATCGGTTCAGTTTACTTCACAACTATAAATTCGTTGTAGAATTGATGTACAAAGAAAACATTTATTTCTTTCAGCTAATTATATTTCTAATTGTTATTACTTGTTGGGCACTCAAATGCTCACCCTTGCTTAAATTAAATGTTTTCAGCTAGGCATGATCAACCCGAAGGTTCAGACAAGAACAAGTGAAATAGGAAAGCAAACATAACATGTTTAATGGTGTCTTTTGCAATAGTTAGACAATATATAAACAATGATATGTATCATATATCATGTAAAGAATATAGTAAAGGTTACGTACTTGGGATTAGACTATGATAAATATAAAGTAAGTTGGATTTTTATATTATTGTTATTATTATTAGTATTATTTCGCTCATAGAAATGGTATCGTGAAGTACCAAGTTCGGGTTTCAAGTACCCGAGTTTGGGGGCTTTACAAGTTGGTATCAGAGCTTAGGGTTAAAAATCTTAGGTGGGCTAGACACTAGGCTATAACCTTAAAACAGAGGGAAACGTTGAAAATATAAATAACTCATATAGAGTTTATAAGAAGATGAATTGAATAAATTCATCGTTAAACGAAATAAAAGATAACTTATATAAAACTATTAATTGTTGTGTGTATATATTAAGTGATAATCAAGATAGTTTGTGTGTAGATGTTAGATAGAAAAGGATTAGGATACCCTCAAATTGTAAAGAAGAAACCGATCTCCATTGTAAGACCCCAGCTTTTATAAATAAAGATGAATTTTCTATAAATATTATTTTTGAATATTATGGAATAAATTTGATATAATGTTATAGTTGTGGGTAATATTTATAAATTTTGCAAAAGTATGCAAGTGGTTATATTATTCGATTGGTTGAGGAATATTCGGTTTAGCGAGGAATATTAAATGACTACTCAATCATTGGTGGACCCCACAGCGAAATTATTGTCGGATTGAGAAAATGACAAAAATATTTTATTGAAATAACGGCGGAAGTTTTACTGGTTGATCTTTGTTGAACTACTTTCGGTAGTAAAAAATACGATGTCACGTGTGGGTTGCGTAGTAGCAGCACGGTATTGATTATTGATGCTTATGTGAGAAGTCACTCGGTTTGATTCCATTATTGTCGATTAATAATATGAATTATTATAGCGATAATGACGTTTTGTTTTATTAAGTATTATTAACGTAATAAAAGCGAAACATCTTTTATATAAAAGCGAATACTTTATTAAAGTTATTACATAAATAAAATATATTATATTTTATTATGCATAGTATTAATAGTGTTTTGCATAGTGTTTTGCATAGTGTTGCATAGTGTTTGCATAGTAAAATGTTTTTATATAAATAGAATATATTATATTTTATTTAAAAGATTTTGCTTTAAATATGGACCATCAGTTAAAGTAAATCAATACGGACCGTTCATGGATTAATTACTATGCATTCTATTTTCCTATAAATAGAAGCTCATTCCTTCATTATTTTCTTACACGAATTCACTTTGAAACTCTAGAGAGAAACTATAGAGAAAAGAAGAAAGTATTACTCGCTACTTCACTTTGTCGATATTCAGGTTCTTCTAGGTAGAGAATATTATTTGTTGTACTCGTAAGGGGTGTTATTCTTTCTTATTCATGAAGAGAAGCTTTGTTATTCCATTGCTTATTATTCTATTGGAATAACTTTGTATCAGTGATTTACCCTATACTTGGTGACATTCTTCTATTATTACATTTGGAACATCACATGCATGTGTTTTACAGGACACAGTTTCTGTCTTTATTATTATTACATTGGAACATCACATGCATGTGTTTTTGCACACTGGTTCCGTCTTTATTTATTCATTTGGAACATCACATGCATGTGTTTTACAGGACTGGTTAAAATCTTTATCATTACTGTTGGAATATCCTATCACGTGTTTTTTACAGGATCTAGTTTCATCTTTATTATTACATTTGGAACATCACATGGGGTGTGAATTTCACGACTGGTTCCGTTATTATTATTACATTGGAATAACTTTTACATGTCTGATCTGCATGCATGGTGATTTCTTTTGTTATTTCATTCTTTATTATACTCGGTTGGTTAAAACTTTGACTTCTATACTCCATGAAATTAGTAGAATATCATTGATATTTGCGTTTCATCTAGTATCTTTTCATGGAAATATTCTTGATCATTCTTGAATTTTACTCTACAAAACGATATCATGTTGACAATTTGGGCGTTAATAATTCTGGATAAAATAATTCTTGAACTTGTTTTATTGAATTCTTATATCATTGTCATCATCCTCATGTTTATATTTTTTTTAAAAGTCATCTACAGGCATGCACATAGTGCGTAGATGGACTTGGTATGATTATGACCGAAACTATTCGGTTGTAATCATGGTAGTAATATTACAAATGATGTGGTAAAAATCCTCGATTAGTAGTAGTGCATTGATGGACGATTGTTGGCATGATCATGACCATTAATGAATACACAACTATTCTTGGCCCGTGGTGCATGAATAATTGTGGTCGTGATACTAAAGAATATCCTTGGCCGTAGTGCAGGGGTGATTCGATGATGTGGATTATTTATTAAAGCTGAGTCTCAGCTATAACAGTGATGAAAAACCTTTTAAAACATAAAAGATAGTAGATTTTATTTTCTACTTGACTCTTTTAATGGATTGCTTGTTCCGTTTGAGATTAAACTTGATGTTTATTATATTTTATCGGTTTAACAACTTGTTGAAGGCTAATGATAATTTATTACGCATTATCTTAGTCATAATATTTCTTCTTGGGCTAGTTGAGATCACCCTTTCTTTCACTTTTCTTGAGAAATGAGAACATAGGCATTTGGACGAGTCGGGGAGCGGAGTAATGGTCTAGAGGATAGCATTAGTAGTCCTCACTATTACGTGAAATAGTGTGATAATAATTGTAATGAGGACTCCTTTTGAGTTTGTATAATATCTAGTAGATAATATTTGTATTCAAACTCACGGTTTATGTCGTATTATACCACAGCAGTTATATTAGTAAGTTGTATTTAAATTATGTACCATGTATCGACTACCCAAGATGGGTGATGTATACCTAATTTTGGGGCGTCACGGTTAGTATCGAGCTTAGGGATATGATCCTGGCTAAGATGTGAGAATAGTACTAGGAGGGAGAGATGGGGAATACCTTATTTAGTATGACCTACCTAAGTTTATGTGCTATTTTATTGGTCGGTCGAGAATATAGGGATAATTTGTTACATGTCAATTAACCTTTTGTTTTGTGGCGATGTCTGAAAATGACATCGAGAATGTTGAGAATAGCAATGGAGCACGAGCGATCGTTGATTCGCCACATATCAATAATCGGGATAATGTGCATCGGGAAGGCGACAATCCTCATGCAAACAACAACAACGACCAAATGATGAATGATCAAATGTTCGAGGCTTTATGCAATTTATCAACAAAGAATGATGAGGCGACTCATCCCAAAAGCGTGGGTGGAAACACGGAAAACTCTCGGGCGGTCACCGCTAAACAATTCAAGGAGCTGGGACCACCGGAGTTTAAGGAGAGCCAAAACCACTTACAGGCGGAAGCATGGATAAAGCAGATTACCAAGATATTTGATGTCTTGGGATGCTCCGAGAGAGCAAAAGGTTCCTTTTACGCCTTTATGTTGCGGAGGAGAAGCGGATTCTTGGTGGGAATCGGTAAAGCGTACTCAACTTCTTTGTCTTGAAGATATCTTGGGAGAAGTTCGGGGCATTCAACGACAAATACTTTCACGAAAGTATTAAGCCACATGAAGGAGGTGGAGTTTATCAAGTTGGAACAAAACAATATGGCCAATGTCGCGTCTGAGGCAAAATTTGCGGAGTTATCATGATTTGCGTCTCACTTGGTGGATAATGAAGAAAGAATGGCGCGAATGTTTTTAAGAGGTTTGAAGTCGGAGATCGTCGACATCTTATTTCTCATAAAGCGTGTTTGTATTCAGATGTTGTAAATAGGGCTCGATTAGTGGAGCGCGATAACGAGTCAACGCAACTAAAAAGAAGCGGTAAACAAAATTATAATACCGGTGAGTAGTCATCGAGCGGTGACAACAAGCGTGGAGGGAATCAATAGGCGGATATGGTAACCACTTGGTGGTAATCGAGGCCAAAACAATAAGAATAGACATTTCAAGAAACCGGAGATTCAACAATGATGGAAAGACGTCGGCCCACAGACCCGTTGTTAAGGAAGGAGAAAGACCACCTATCATATGCTTCAAA
Source organism: Panax quinquefolius (assembly GCA_020205615.1). Lineage (NCBI taxonomy): Eukaryota > Viridiplantae > Streptophyta > Magnoliopsida > Apiales > Araliaceae > Panax > Panax quinquefolius. Next base: position 139,221 of record JAINUW010000182.1, on the reverse strand, counting down.
TGCGGAGGAGAGGACACATCGATCAAAGCTGCGCCATGCCGTCAAAGCATGTTATAATTGTGGAAGAAGAAGGTCACTTAGCTCGATTTTGTCGTTTCTGAAGACAAATTCAACTAGGATGGAGGCACCAAAGTAGTCCCGAAAAAAGTCAAAAGCCGGTAGTGCAAGGGAGGCGTTTGTTGTGACCTCCAGGAGAGCAAGGAACCCGAATGAGGTCATCACGGGTAAGCTTATCATAAACTCTAATAAGTCTATACTTTATTTGATCTGGGTTCTACCCATTCTTTTATTTCTCCTACTTGCGCTCATCGATTAAATTTGACTCAGGAGAAATTAGACTTTGACTTATCTTTGGAAACTCCGTTGGGAGAAACCTTCATTACATCCAATTGTTTATAAGTCTTGTTTGGTTCAAATCGGTACCCTCACATTACTGTCGATCTTATTTCATTAAAAATACTTGCATTTGGCGTGATTCTAGGGATTGATTGGTTAACTACTTATCATGCAAAAATTGATTGTTTTAAATAAGGTTGTTAGCTTTCATATTCCTAATCAACCTATTATGCGAATTCAAACGACCAAACCATTAAAATCAATCACGGTCATCTCAAGCCATAAAGCTATTCGTTTATTGAAAAGCGGATGTCAAGCTTTCTTAGCTCATGTCACGATTTAAACAAAAATACGTCGGTTTTGAGCGATATTTCTATTGTTAATAAATTTCTGACGTATTCCCAGAAGAACTTCTGGCCTACCCCCCAGGCGTGAAATTGAATTTTGTATCGACCTTGAACCCGATGAAAACCTATTTCCAAAGCCCCATGTCGAATAGCTCTATTGAACTTGAGGAGTTAAAGACCCAACTAAAGGAATTGTTAGACATTGGCTTTATTAGTCCTAGTACTTCTCCTTGGGGTGCTCTGTTACATTAAGTGAAGAAGAAAGATGGGAGTATCGACTTTGTATTGATTATCGGGAGTTGAATCATGTCACCATCAAAAATAGGTATCCATTGCCACGTATTGATGACTGTTTGACCCGATTGCAAGGAGCAAAATTCTTTTTCAAAGATTGATCTTCGTTCCGATATCACCAATTGAAGATTAGAACCGTGACATTCCAAAGGCGGCTTTGAGAACTTCGATGCGGGCATTATGAATTCCTAGTCATGTCCTTTGGATTAACTAATGCTCCTCTTTAGCTTCATGGATATGATGAGCCGAGTATTCAGGAATATTTAGATCACTTTGTGGTCGTCTTTATTGATGACATCCTTATTTATTCCAAAATCCGTGAAGATCATGAGCAACACTTGAGGTGACACTCCAAAAGCTTCGTGAATATAAGCTTTATGCCAAGTTGAAAAAATCACGAGTTACGGCTTGAAGAAGTAGCATTCCTTGGGCGTGGTATCAAGTCATGGAATATCTGTTGACCCGGCAAAGATTGAAGCTATTCAAAGTTGGGAACAACCTAAATCGATGGCCAAAATGCGTAGCTTTCTCGGTTTAGGTTGGTTATTATCGGAGATTCGTGGAAGGATTTTCTCGAATCGCTACTCCATTACTCGGTGACTCGAAAAGATACAAAGTTCGGTTGGAGCGAAGAATGTGAGAAGAGTTTTCAAGAACTTCGAGAGAGACTTATTTACGCACTTTTTGTTACGATAATACCATCGGCTCGGAGGATTTGTCATCTCTGATGATGCTTGAGGCGGGGGTGGGATGTGTTCTCATGCAACATGGAAAAGTTATAGCCTATGCCTCGCGACAACTCAAAGAGATATGAGAGGAATTATCCTACTCATGATCTCGGGTTAGCGGTTGTTATCTTCACTTAAAATTTGGAGGCATTACTTGTATGGGGAGAAAGTGGAAATCTTTACGGATCATAAAAGCCTCAAATATTTCTTCACTCAAAAGGAACTCAACATGTGACAACGACGTTGGCTTGAATCTGTTGAAAGATTATGATCATACCATCGATACCATCTGGAAAAGCGAGCGTGGTAGGCGGCGCGTTGAGTAGAAGATCATATGCAATTACGAGTGCGTTATTGTCAACCTGAAGGCCCATTTGTGTGACTTGCAAAGGATGGAGATAGAGTTAAAGACTCGAGGACGCGTGTGATGATAGCGAATATCTGAGTAGAGCAGACTTTAATCGATAAAGTTAAAAACTGCTCAAGCTACGGACACGGAGGTGATGCGTATGAGGAAGAAAGTGCAAGAAGGTGCTATCTTGGGAAGCAAGAATCGATGAAGAAGGAATACTTGAGTCAACTCTAGACTTTGTGTTCCTAACGACCACGATTTAAAGTATAATATCATGATGGGCGCACAACACACCATTTGCAATCCATCACAGGAGTACCAAATGTATCATGATATTAAATCATACATTTTGGTGGAGCAATATGAAGAGAGAGATAGCCTTTGTTTATCTCAAGGTGTCTAACTTGTCAACGAGTTAAAGCGGAGCATCAAGTACCAAAAGGTCCATTGCAACCACTTTAAATTCCGAATGGAAGTGGGAGCACATTACCATGGATTTAGTTCTGGGTCTTCTAAGGTTTCTCAAGGCATTGATGCGATTTGGGTCATTGTTGATAGATTGACCAAGTCTGCTCATTTCTTCTGGATCTGAGAAACTTATACACTTGAACGTCTTGCTTTCGTTATGTACATAAACGAGATTGTAAAAAGCTGCATGGTATCTTGGGTATCCATAGTTTACGATCGAGACCCAAGATTCACTTCACGATTTTGGGTTAGTTTGCAAAAAGCTATGAGCGCGGACTTACGATTTAGCTTCGGCATATCATCCTCGGACGGACGGACGATCGGAGAGGACTATTTAAACTCTTGAAGATCTATTAAGACTCTGTGTCCTTGATTTCAAGGGAGTTGGGACAAGTTCTTACCATTGGTGGAGTTTTCCTCTGACAACAGGTTATCAAGCAAGTATTGGCATGGCTCCATTCGAGCGTTGTATGGAAGAAAGTGTCGTTCTCCGGTTATGTTGGGATGAGGAGGGTGAAGCAACGTTGTTGGGGCCGGAGTTGATGCGCATGACTACGGAAAATATTCAAACGATCCGACAACGTATAAAAACCTCACAAAATCGACAAAAGAGTTATCTTTGATCTTCATCGAAAGGGCGTGGAATTCGATATAGGAGATCATGTGTTGTTAAGAGTTGCTCCATGGAAAGGAGTTACAAGATTTGGAAAGAGAGAAAACTTAATCCTCGATTCATCGGTCCATTTTAATCCTCGATCGAGTAGGAATCTGTGGCCTATAGACTCGCTTTCTGCTGAAATATGTCTCGTGTTCATAACGTTTTTCACATATCCATGTTACGTAAATATGTAAAAGACCGAACCATATTATTGAGTTAGAACCGGGACGAAATAGCGGAAGATTTGGCGTATGAAGAGGTTCTGTTCAAATTTTGGATAAGAAGGAACATATTCTACGCTCGAGGGTTATACCTCAAGTCAAAAGTTTTGTGGAGGAACCACGATGTTGAGGAAATGACTTGGGAGTTAGAATCTGAAATGAAATCAAGGTATCCTTACCTCTTGACATACCGGTATGTACCCTAATTTCGAGGGAAAAATTTCATAAGAAGGGAGGTTGTAAGACCCCACTTTTATAAATAAAGATGAATTTTCTATAAATATTATTTTTGAATATTATGGAATAAATTTGATATAATGTTATAGTTGTGGGTAATATTTATAAATTTTGCAAAAGTATGCAAGTGGTTATATTATTCAATTGGTTGGGGAATATTAGGTTTAGCGAGGAATATTAAATACAATGACTCAATCATTGGTGGACCCCACAACGTAATTATTGTCGGATTGAAAAAATGACAAAAATATTTTATTGAAATAACGGCGGAAGTTTTACTGGTTGATCTTTGTTGAACTACTTTCGGTAGTAAAAAAATGCGATGTCGTGTGGTTGCATAGTAGCACACGGTATTGATTATTGATGCTTATGTGAGAAGTCACTCGGTTTGATTCCATTATTGTCGATTAATAATATGAATTATTATAGCGATAATGACGTTTTGTTTTATTAAGTATTATTAATGTAATAAAAGCGAAACATCTTTTATATAAAGCGAAATACTTTATTAAAGTTATTACATAAATAAAATATATTATATTTTATTATGCATAGTGTTGCATAGTGTTTTGCATAGTGTTGCATAGTGTTTTGCACATAGTAAAATATTTTTATATAAATAGAATATATTTTATTTTATTTAAAAGATTTTACTTTAAATATGGATAGTCAGATTAAAGTAAATCAATACTGGACCGTTTCATGGATTAATTACTATGCATTCTATTTTCCTATAAATAGAAGTTCATTCCTTCATTATTTTCTTACGAATTCATTTGAAACTAGAGAGAAAAGCTATAGAGAAAGAAGAAAAGTATTCTACTACTTCACTTTGCCAATATTCGGTTCTTCTAAGGTAGAGAATATTATTTGTTGTACTTTCGTAAGGGGTGTTATTCTTTCTTATTCATGAAAGAGAACTGTTGTTATTCCATTGCTTATTATTCTATTGGAATAACTTTGTATCTGTGCAGTTTACCCTATACTTGGTGACATTCTTCTATTATTACATTGGAACATCCACATGCATGTGTTTTACAGGACTGGTTAAAATCTTTATTATTATTATTACATTGGAACATCACATGCATGTGTGTTTTACACCGGACTGGTTAAAATCTTTATCATTCTGTTGGAATATCCTATCATGTGTTTTACCGGATGCAGTTCCATCTTTATTATTACATTTGGAACATCACATCGGTTTTTGAATTTCACGACACAGTTCCGTTATTATTATTCTATTGGAATAACATGTCTATCTGAAAGTACCACATGCATGGTGATTTTTTTTGTTATTCCATTCTTTATTATACTCGGTTGGTTAAAACTTTGACTTATATACTCCATGAAATTAGTAGAATATCCTTGATATTTGCGTTTCATCCAAAGATCTCTTTCATGAAAATATTCTTGATCATTCTTGAATTTTACTCTACAAAACGATGTCATGTTGACAATTTGGGCGTTAATAATTCTGGATAAAATAATTCTTGAACTTGTTTTATTGAATTCTTATATCATTGTCATCATCCTCATATTTATATATTTTTTTTTTAAAGTCATACATGGCTGTGAGTGCATAGATGGACTTGGTATGATTATGACGAAGGAAACTATTGGTGTAATCATGGTAGTAATGTTACAAATAATGTGGTAAAAATTCTCGATGGTAGTAGTGCATTGATGGGCGATTGTTGGCATGATCATGACCATTAATGAATACACAACTATTCTTGGCGTGAGTAGTGCGTGAATAATTGTGGTCGTGATACTAAAGAATATCCTTGGCCGTAGTGCGGGGGTGATTCGATGATGTGGATTATTTATTAAAGTTTGAGTCTCAAATATATAATGATGAAAAACCTTTTAAATCATAAAAGATAGTAGATTTTATTTTCTACTTGACTCTTTTAATGGATTGCTTGTTCATTTGCAGTTAAACTTGATGTTTATTATATTTTATCGGTTTAACAACTGTTGAAGGCTAATGATAATTTATTACGCATTATCTTAGTCATAATATTTCTTCTTGGGCTAGTTGAGATCACCCTTTCTTTCAACGTTCTCTTCTTGAAATGAGAACATAAATTTGGAGACGAGTCGGGGAGCGGAGTAATGGTCGGAGGATAATAGATTAGTAGTCCTCACTATTACGTGAAATAGTGTGATAATAATTGTAATGAGGACTCCTTTTGAGTTTGTATAATATCTAGTAGATAATATTTGTATTCAAACTCACGATTTATGTCGTATTATTATTGCGGCAGTTATATTAATAAGTTGTATTTAAATTATGTACCATGTATCCGACTACCCAAGATGGGTGATGTATACCTAATTTTGGGGGCGTCACATCCATAACCTAGCCAATATCAAAGCCAATAGCTGAAATAGAGGCTCACATTGAAAGCTACCTCAATGAGGTGGTTGTTTTGAAAAGTATAGTACCGGACCCTGAAATGATAGTATGACTGATAGGTAAAGTATAGTTAAAAAATATGTGGTCAATGTCGAGTTCTTAAACTCATATGTTTGTGGTGACACTACTACAAAACAGTAAATAGACAAGACAGAAAAAATGTTGTGATTTTATTCAGCAAAACGTTGTAGTTAAGCACATTAGACAACGTTTTTTAAGAAAAAAACGTTGTAGATTTGTTTTCTATAAATTAGCAGATGCTTGAAAACATTGTAGAAAGTATGATTCTACAACGTTTTCTGGCTAAAAATGTTGTAATTTAACATATCAGATAACGTTTAGGCACATTTACACATCGTTTATAATGTGTCATCTATTTAGAAAGTGTAATTTATTTATACAAATATACAACATTTTTAAAATGTTGTAGATTAAAAATAAAAAATAAAAAAAGGTTGGGGTTCACCTATATTATCAGTGCACCTACAATCTGCTAATGCCATGGTATATAGCTAAAAAAAAGTCTAAATTCTCATTTAAATTTAAAGCCAAAATGTATCAACCATTCAAAATACATCCCAATAATACTATTCGTTTACAGTTTCAAATTACATCCACAAAATATATACCAAATTATCCATATATACATCTCAAATTCACTTTTCAATATAAATTACTACTATATTGAATTATAAATTACTACTGTAAAGGGAGGTCTCAGTCATTGTTGGATGTTCACCATAAAGCTTTATTTGCCCAGTCTCTGCCATAGCTTTAAGAAAAACCTGTGGCAATGGATCTTCGTTGCCTGGCCTCTTTGGATGATCTGAGAAAATTAAGGGTGTAAGCAAAGACCAATAATTTCTTAGTGCCGATCTCCAGAATTTCGAATCTTCAAGGAATTCTTCATGATGAACTCCTGGAACAGTAGAAGAGAATCAATAAACTGATGCAGATGAGAGATAATAATTAGAATGGATCAGCAGCTTCATCAGGGATAAATCAGGGACAATTAACAGTATAAACTTGTGTAAAATCAGCAAACAAAAGACGAACAAGTACTTACCATGAATTTCAAGTTCGCTAGAGCTCATTGGATAGCTAGAAGACCTGTGTTGAATGGGAATCCAACGTTTACTAACAGTACCAGTTATACAAGGTACGAGTGGCCGATAAAATGATTGAACATCATGTCCTTCTTCACAAGGTGGCACAACACCCTGCTTGCTACATTAAGATCCAAAAGCATATTAGAGGATTGCTTAACAAGCAATAAAAAAATCAAAAACATTTCAAATGGAAAACAAATATGTAAACACAGTGATCACTATATTGGCAATAAACAAAACCACTTATACATCACTCCTATACATTTTCAATATTGCAACCAGAGAATAAAGAAACAGTAAGAATAAAGAAACTGTAATCAGAAATAAAATGATAACTGGACAACATGGTCCCCATGGTGTCCTAGTAAACCCAAGTCCACTTTTGGAAGATAAATTTAACTATCTAAGACCACTAACTAATAATCTCGAGACCAACTACGAACTCACATCACCAATGCTCATAAGAGAAGACCTAAGACACAAGATTGAAACCCAATCTTTAGGCCTTGGGCCCATCCATGTGAATTACTATACCGTTCTTACATCATTTTTTCGATGCTAAATTTAACATCACATATCTTCATAAGCGCTGCTTGGGCGACCTTAACATTCCTTTGTGCATTATGTGACAAACTATTACATTCTATAATATTTGATAAATGCACCTCTTCATCTGTAGATTCAAATGCTCACTGGTGCACACTTCACGTCATGGATTCGATTCTCAACAGAAAGAGAATCTAATTTATTAGTAGTAAAGAAACTGACTCAAATGGTAGTACTTTCATAGACTCTACACCTTAACAGATTAAATATGGTCAATATCATTGCAACCCACCGAACCCCACTGCATTAATAAACCATTCTTAATGATGATTAAGAATGTAAGTATTATGATAGACTTACAACATCAACATGCATATCTGACATCACAGACTTCAACTACTCTGAAACAAACCCCTCCAGTAAAATGTTCACATCCTGTTAACAAACGTAAAAATTCAAAATAAAATTATTCACTAATACACAACCCTAAATCTAAAAACAAAATTTCAAAATAAGCAACTAGACAATCAGACCTGAACACCCACGGTGTTCTGTGCAGTGACAGCAGTGATCACACTAGAACAATACACTCCACGAGCAACACAAGTCTTGATGTCAGCTTGAATTCCAGCACCAGCTCCTGAATCAGAGCCAGCAACAGTCAAAACATGAGGGATTCTTTGCTTAGAGCATTCACTTATCATTGTGGAAGCCTTAGTCTCATGCATTGCCTTGAGAGTCAAGTATAACCACCATCTATTCACGATGAGGAACATGACAATACACCTTATAGCCTGTTATTATGAATGTGTGTTTGTTACCATCAGCCAATGCTACTATTATTTCAGAAGAGTGAAAATGGCCAAGCACACTCACCTAATTATACAAGTCCACTAATGAACAGAACAACTATGTTACAGCATTGGTTCTGTATATGGCAACAACTCTCAAACAAAAACCATTTTTCTAGAGCACGTCTCACAACATTAAAACAACAAACAAACTAGCAGTATACTATATACATGAGAAGGTATAGGCAAACAATGAGCTGGTGATTCTGCATAAAGGTAAACAAATCAAATTGATGGAGCTATGATATAATATGGAATAACAAATATTTCATTGGTGTTCATAGAAAACTCGTAATTTGGTCAGAGCTCTCTTACCGAAATGTATCAAGAATTGAAGGACCAGCCAGTACATCACCACTAGTAGATACCATCACAGGATCAACCACTAAAGCTGCCTTCATATATTCAGCTAAGTCAACTCTGAATCACAACAATGTACTGAACAACACTGAGATAGTTAACCTATGCAATATAAATATTAATCGTGATATTAATTTGTTTCGAATACCAATTACGAAATAGCTAACGAGAAATAGAAACAAAATTAGAATTTAGAAATGAATTAAGAAAAGAATGGAATGATTTAATTACCATGGTTGACTTCTGGGGGTAGACTTAAACAGAACAGAACCAAGTAGAGCCGTCCAATCCCCAATGCTCAAATTCTTTACCCATTCAATCCCCTCCTTCGTTTTCCGAGACCCCTCACACTCAATAATCTCTCAAACCCCTAAACCCAACCATTCTTAGGGAGAGAAAAAATCCCCCCAAATTATGAAGGCATACTACCCATAACCTAATCATAGCACCTTCTCCACAGACTGTGGTGGTGGCACCCTCCTCCGTCAACAATAGCGGCATGTATTCAAATGGGAAATCTAAGATGTGGGAGGAAAGTGAACAAGACGCCGGAGTTGACGAGCTTTTTGCTGTTCTGGGCTATAAAATCCGGTCATCTGACATGGCGGATGTTGCCCAGAAACTCGAGCACCTCGAAGAAGTGATGGGCCAAGCCTTTCTCATCTCGCTTGCGATACCATACCGTTCACTACAACCCCTCTGATCTATCGTCTTGGCTCGAATCCATGATTTTTGAGCTCGACCCACCACCACCAGGAACGGATCCATTTCTCGCCCACGTCGATAACTTGAACTTTGGCGGCATTGCAGCAGAGATCGATAACTAGGGTTTTGGTTTTGTGAGCTAAAGAGAGCATAGAAAGACATAGCAAAGAAAGACATAACACAGCTCCGTGTTTTTTTATAAACATAACGTTTTTTTTTATAAAATTATTATCTATTTAAAATAAAAAATTACTCTTATAAATAGATAACATTTTTTTATATGTATCTATAACGTTTTGTTAAAAAACGTTGTGAAAAAAAATACTACAATATTTTTTATAAAAACGTCATCTTTTAAGTGTTGTCTATTTACTGTTTTGTAGTAGTGTGAGTTCTTAAACTCATAATGTATGGTAAGTTGGACGAAGTAGGTGTAGTTTGGTGTGAATGGATTATTGAGAATAATGGTAATAGACAGATTTCTAAGCAATTGATCCTTAGTGGAGGCGTAAGAAATAAGTAGTACTAGTATTACTTGAATATGTATGATTCTATGTTATGTATATGATAGGTATGTTTGAATAAGGTAATATTTTTCAAATTTTGTATAAGTTGTAGCAGCGATTCCCGACTTTTGAGTCACAAAGGGATTAGAAATTTTGTGTATAATTTTTTAATTTATTTTAAAGATGAGGATTTGTACAAGATAATGTGTATATGTAATTATGTAATAAATAAAAATATATTTATTACATGAATGTTTACAAATAATTTTATTTTAGAATTATTGACTATTATAAAGTTTATTCTTAATAATTAATTTTATAGCGAAATGTTTTTATTAATTATTTTCTATGAAAATATGATTATATATTATTTAAATAATATATGAAATGATTTTTAGAATTATTATAATAATTATTTATTTTATTATATGAATTTATGCAAGATTAATTAAGTTAATTATTTTAACTTAATTAATAATGTTATATATGAAGAATAAATCGGATAAGGAATTCAAACCCTAATTTTAGATTTTTATCAAGGAATGAGAATAATAATATTATATTATTATTTGTCGATTATTATAGATGTGTACTATGTGTGTGTGTAATGTTAAAGTTAAAGTGTGAAACAATTTTAGTGTATAATGTCAAACCCCTAGCATTAATTTGTTTAACCTTATTTTAAATTCAAATGGGAAAGTCAATACTATTATATAACAAAGTGTTATGCGATATATGTGGTGTATTATAGAATTTAATATTAATTAGAGAAACCCTAATTAATATTTAGAAATCCTAATGTTTTTTTTTGAAACCTTAATATTTAAATTATAAACCCTAATTTCTAAATTAATAAACCTAATTTCTAATATAGTAACCCTAATTTGAAACTCAAACCAGAGTCTATGATTGGTAAGAAATTGTGATTAATGTTAATGCATATATCAATTATTATTATTCGAAAACCCTAATTGTTAGAAAACTTAATAGCTAATTAGAAACCCTAATTGCTAACCCTAATTTGCTAAGTGTAAACCCTATTTGATTTGAAACCCTAATTCGAAGGCCATGTACAACTCTATGAATTTGTTAAGTCGTTATGTAATCGTGCTAATGTGATTAACGATCGGAGTTAGGATATTAACTCAAATTAGGGAAACCCTAATTACAATTTTAGAAACTAAAATTTATTTATTTATTTTTTTTGCAAACCCTAATTAGACATCCTACAAATTATTTGTGCTAAACCTTACATTTAAACCCTAAGGGTTTGCCAAATGACCATAATGACATTAAATATTCAAGACAAAAGACCATTTTGCCCTTAATTGCATAATTGAGCTTACTTGCAAATCTTGCTACAATAAGAGTTGGTCAACAACTCTTACCAACCCCATGTGACTACAATGCCAACAATCAGCCATAAATCTCAGCAATATTCAGTGCATCCAACATCTATATAAGATCAAGGAGAGAGAAAATATCATTTGTTAGCTCATTTTGTACAAACACAAATCCTAGAGTCTCTCTCTCTCAAGACCCACGAAAAACAATAGTAGACCAGTCCCTTAGACAAGCCCCATGAATTCCATAACAGATCTAGAAGCCCAGAATCATAAATCAAAGCATAAAGGTATAAACCCTAGAATTTAAAAATTTTATGATCTGATGTTAGATCTTGTTGTTTGTTGTTTAATGTTGTGTTATTAGATGTTATTTAGTGATCTGGGTTGTTAGATACCAGATCCATAACATCAAAGTTCTCGAAATTGATGTTTTTCAAAATCTAGAAAAAAATTATTTTGACTCTGACAACGTAATGTCAGTCATCATCGATCTTTGTATGATATTTGTTTTTGTTGTCTAAGTGTTTGATCTTGTTGTATGCTGGGAGATCTGTGTTCTGGAACTGCAACCAAGTCCAGATCATGCACCGATTTCATGTTATTAGCGGTCAAAGACCATTGATTAAACACTGTTGGCAATTACAGGTAACCCGAAGCGCCTGGATCGTGTCTGACCAGTTATGTATGACTCTTGATCTGTCAGATTTGTATTGTGTTGTTCTTGTTGTTATAATAAGATTGTAATATGTTACATAAACTTCAAATTCATGCCTTTATATCACTAAATAATCAAGTGGGTGGATCAAAGGTGGTAATTCCAAACTAGATGTAAAGATCACGAGAACCGTTTTCTGGGTAACCCAAAAAACGCTTGAGCAATGTCTCTGATAGGGTTTGACCGTTCCTGATCCGGCGATTGTGTTATTTTTATTTTGGTTTTATATATTATATCTCTACTATTACATGTTGTTTACATACTGAAACCTTGAAATCACAAAAGCAGTTCATGTGTTGCAAATTATGAAGCTCATAAGTTGCCAACTCGGACTGTTCTTCATTTCTGAAAAACATAAAAATGAAGAACAACTTCTGACAAGGTTTTCTGAAGCCCAGATCTCTCTAATTTTTTATGTTATGGCCATATAACGTGATTAGGATTGTAGTACTACATGCATACTACAACACGAACACTTTAGACAAATCAGAAGCTTATCGAACATAAATTTATGGGTGGTCAAAACACCTACCCTACAAACTGCCATGAATATCTGAGGTTGGTCCAAGAACACTCAAGAACACATTCAGCGACAGATTTGTCGCCTAAAGCACCTATAGCGACACTTTATTTCTAAAAATAATTATTTTTATTAAATAATTAGTAATAAATAGTTTTTAATTATTAAAAATACAATATAAATTATTAAAAATTATTTTAAAATCCAAAAATTAGTTTTTATTATTTTGAATATATTTCATAAATATTTAATATTTTTGGAATATTAAAAGTATTAAATTTAATTAATTATAATATTAAATAAATTATTTAAAAATGATTTTAATACATAAAAAATTATTTAAAATTATATTATGGTATAAGAAAATAATTTAAGTTATTTTTGATAACTTTTAATATTTTGTGATGAATTTCATTAATTAATTAATATTAATTATAATTAAGTTATTTAATAAATATATTAAATAAATTATGGAAAAATAGAATTAATGATTTAAGAATTATAGAAAAATGATTTAAAAGTTAATGGTATTAATATTAATATTAATATTTTGTCATGAAAATATTAATATTTTAATATTAATAGTATTAGATTTATTTAATAATTATATTAAATAAATAAGTTTAAAAATGATTTTAATATTAGAAAAATCATTTTAAATGAAAATAAATAGTTTAAAAATATCTTAAGTTATAAAATATAACTTTCAATATTTAAAGGTAAATTTCATTAATTATTTACTATTAATGATATTAAAATTATTTAATAATTATATTAAATAAATTTGTTTAAAATGATTTTAATATTATAAAAATCATTTAAAATGAAAATAAAGAGTTTAAAGATATTTTAAGTTATAAATTATAAATTTTGATATTTAAAGGAAAATTTTATTAATAATTTAATATTAAATAATATTAGATTTATTTAATAATTATATTAAATAAATAGTTTTAAATTGGTTTTATTTATTTAAAAATCATTTAAAAGAATATAAATGAATTAAAAATATTTTAAGTTATGATTAAGGACTTTTAATATTTTGATAAATAATGCATTAATACTTTAATATTAATAGTAATTATTTAAAATAATTTTAAATGTTTTAAAAATCATTTAAGGGTAATATAAATACTTTAAAAAGTATTTTAAGTTATTATAAATAACTTTAATATTTTGGATAATGGTTTCATTAATAGTTTAATATTAATTAAATATTAATGATAATAGAATTGTTTAACATTTGAATCATTTAATAATGATTCCTGTGTTTGAAAATTCATGATAAATTATAATAAATGTTTAAAAATTATTATAAGTCATTTAAAAATAATATATGATGATACTTACGTATATTGAACTACATGATAGAGTCTCTTAGACTCGATAATTACTCGATAAAGCCGTTGATTGCAAGCGTGTTTTGAAATTGATCTCGGAGTTAGATAATTTGATTAAATACTTGTTTATTTGTGATTGATGGTTTGTTAAACATATGTGACAATGCGATTAGGTTATGTGCTGACTGCAATAAGTAGTGCTATGTGTTATAGTATGTTATTCTAATCGATCAAATGATCTTATTACTGATAGGTGTTATATAAAGATATAACTAAGTTACTGAATCGTATGTAGCCGCATCGTCGAAGTATCTTACCTTTGCATTTCCTTTATGCAATGAACATGAGTAAGACGTTTCAGAATTATATTATTATTGTACTAAATTATTAACCCTATTTGTGATATATTCTATATCCGATTATTGTTTATCAACATGTTAGTATATGGTAATTCAGATATATATATATATATTCTATTAGTTAATTTCTATATATTGTTATCTGAAGTGTCCCCACTTAGATAATCATTGTATTTAATCACATGTTGATATATATATATATATATATATATATATATATATATATATATCAAGCTATCTTGACCACTTGACACGAAATTTGAAATATCGTTGAATATGATAAAAAAATTTTTGCATCCAATCAAATTGTTTTGGTTGGATTCGGACTAAGTATAAACATCCCAATCACGGAAAACTTTTATCTTTAAAGTGAGAATGAGTGAACGATCATATCGTTCTTGTAATGTAGTATTGATCAATACAGGGCCCATGGGAAGTACAACCTAACGCCCGTAAGTTATGACGGTTTGCAGATGAAGTTCTGCTAAACCTTAGCGAAAACTAAAAACAATGTTCATAGGTTGTCAACTACCCTATATATATATATAGTCAATACGTAGTTTCAAAAAATTTTGAGATAGAATTGTTATGTTATTATTATCGGTTCAGTTTACTTCACAACTATAAATTCGTTGTAGAAGTGATGTACAAAGAAAATATTTATTTCTTTCAGCTAATTATATTTCTAATTGTTATTACTTGCTGGGCACTCAAATGCTCACCCTTGCTTAAATTAAATGTTTTCAGCTAGGCATGATCAACCCGAAAGTTCAGACAAGAACAAGTGAAAAAGGAAAGCAAACATAACATGTTTAATGGTGTCTTTTGTAATAGTTAGACAATATATAAACAATGATATGTATCATATATCATGTAAAGAATATAGTAAAGGTTACGTACTTGGGATTAGACTTTGATAAATATAAGTTAAGTTGGATTTTTATATTATTGTTTTTATTATTAGTATTATTTCGCTCATAGAAATGGTATCGTGAAGTACCAAGTTCGGGTTTCAAGTACCCGAGTTTGGGGGCTTTACAAGTTGGTATCAGAGCTTAGGGTTAAAAATTTTAGGTGGGCTAGACATTAGGCTATAACCTTAGAACAGAGGGAAACGTTGAAAATATAAATAACTCATATAGAGTTTATAAGAAGATGAATTGAATAAATTCATCGTTAAACGAAATAAAAGATGACTTATATAAAACTATTAATTGTTGTGTGTATATATTAAGTGATAATCAAGATAGTTTGTGTGTAGATGTTAGATAGAAAAGGATTAGGATACCCTCAAATTGTAAAGAAGAAACCGATCTCCATAACCTAGCCAATATCAAAGCTAATGGCTGAAATAGAGGCTCACATTGAAAGCTACCTCAATGAGGTGGTTGTTTTGAAAAGTATAGTACCGGACCCTGAAATGATAGTATGACTGATAGGTAAAGTATAGTTAAAAAATATGTGGTCAATGTCGAGTTCTTAAACTCATATGTTTGTGGTGACACTACTACAAAACAGTAAATAGACAAGGCAGAAAAAACGTTGTGATTTTATTCAGCAAAACGTTGTAGTTAAGCACATTAGACAACGTTTTTTAAGAAAAAAACGTTGTAGATTTGTTTTCTATAAATTAGCAGATGCTTGAAAACATTGTAGAAAGTATGATTCTACAACGTTTTCTGGCTAAAAATGTTATAGTTTAACATATCAGATAACGTTTAGGCACATTTACGCATCGTTTATAATGTGTCATCTATTTAGAAAGTGTCATTTATTTATACAAATATACAACATTTTTAAAATGTTGTAGATTAAAAATAAAAAATAAAAAAAAGTTAGGGTTCACCTATATTATCAATCTTGGCTTTGAATCTCTAATAATCTTATAGTATATAGCTAAAAAAAAGTCTAAATTCTCATTTAAATTTAAAGCCAAAATGTATCAACCATTCAAAATACATCCCAATAATACTATTCGTTTACAGTTTCAAATTACATCCACAAAATATATACCAAATTATCCATATATACATCTCAAATTCACTTTTCAATATAAATTACTACTATATTGAATTATAAATTACTACTGTAAAGGGAGGTCTCAGTTATTGTTGGATGTTCACCATAAAGCTTTATTTGCCAAGTCTCTGCCATAGCTTTAAGAAAAACCTGTGGCAATGGATCTTCGTTGCCTGGCCTCTTTGGATGATCTGAGAAAATTAAGGGTGTAAGCAAAGACCAATAATTTCTTAGTGCCGATCTCCAGAATTTCGAATCTTCAAGGAATTCTTCATGATGAACTCCTGGAACAGTAGAAGAGAATCAATAAACTGATGCAGATGAGAGATAATAATTAGAATGGATCAGCAGCTTCATCAGGGATAAATCAGGGACAATTAACAGTATAAACTTGTGTAAAATCAGCAAACAAAAGACGAACAAGTACTTACCATGAATTTCAAGTTCGCTAGAGCTCATTGGATAGCTAGAAGACCTGTGTTGAATGGGAATCCAACGTTTACTAACAGTACCAGTTATACAAGGTAATGCAGTGGCCGATAAAATGATTGAACATCATGTCCTTCTTCACAAGGTGGCACAACACCCTGCTTGCTACATTAAGATCCAAAAGCATATTAGAGGATTGCTTAACAAGCAATAAAAAATCAAAAACATTTCAAATGGAAAACAAATATGTAAACACAGTGATCACTATATTGGCAATAAACAAAACCACTTATACATCACTCCTATACATTTTCAATATTGCAACCAGAGAATAAAGAAACAGTAAGAATAAAGAAACTGTAATCAGAAATAAAATGATAACTGGACAACATGGTCCCCATGGTGTCCTAGTAAACCCAAGTCCACTTTTGGAAGATAAATTTAACTATCTAAGACCACTAACTAATAATCTCGAGACCAACTACGAACTCACATCACCAATGCTCATAAGAGAAGACCTAAGACACAAGATTGAAACCCAATCTTTAGGCCTTGGGCCCATCCATGTGAATTACTATACCCTTCTTATATCATTTTTTTGATGCTAAATTTAACATCACATATCTTCATAAGCGCTGCTTGGGCGACCTTAACATTCCTTTGTGCATTATGTGACAAACTATTACATTCTATAATATTTGATAAATGCACCTCTTCATCTGTAGATTCAAATGCTCACTGGTGCACACTTCACGTCATGGATTCGATTCTCAACAGAAAGAGAATCTAATTTATTAGTAGTAAAGAAACTGACTCAAATGGTAGTACTTTCATAGACTCTACACCTTAATAGATCAAATATGGTCAATATCATTGCAACCCACCGAACCCCACTGCATTAATAAACCATTCTTAATGATGATTAAGAATGTAAGTATTATGATAGACTTACAACATCAACATGCATATCTGACATCACAGACTTCAACTACTCTGAAACAAACCCCTCCAGTAAAATGTTCACATCCTGTTAACAAACGTAAAAATTCAAAATAAAATTATTCACTAATACACAACCCTAAATCTAAAAACAAAATTTCAAAATAAGCAACTAGACAATCAGACCTGAACCCCCACGGTGTTCTGTGCAGTGACAGCAGTGATCACACTAGAACAATACACTCCACGAGCAACACAAGTCTTGATGTCAGCTTGAATTCCAGCACCAGCCCCTGAATCAGAGCCAGCAACAGTCAAAACATGAGGGATTCTTTGCTTAGAGCATTCACTTATCATTGTGGAAGCCTTAGTCTCATGCATTGCCTTGAGAGTCAAGTATAACCACTATCTATTCACGATGAGGAACATGACAATACACCTTATAGCCTGCTATTATGAATGTGTGTTTGCTACCATCAGCCAATGCTACTATTATTTCAGAAGAGTGAAAATGGCCAAACACACTCACCTAATTATACAAATCCACTAATGAACAGAACAACTATGTTACAGCATTGGTTCTGTATATGGCAACAACTCTCAAGCAAAAACCATTTTTCTAGAGCACGTCTCACAACATTAAAACAACAAACAAACTAGCAGTATACTATATACATGAGAAGGTATAGGCAAACAATGAGCTGGTGAGTCTAAATAAAGGTAAACAAATCAAATTGATGGAGCTATGACATAATATGGAATAACCAATATTTCATTGGTGTTCATAGAAAACTCGTAATTTGGTCAGAGCTCTCTTACCGAAATGTATCAAGAATTGAAGGACCAACAAGTACATCACCACTAGTAGATACCATCACAGGATCAACCACTAAAGCTGCCTTCATATATTAAGCTAAGTCAACTCCGAATCACAACACTGTACTGAACAACACTGAGATAGTTAACCTATGCAATGTAAATATTAATTGTGATATTAATTTGTTTCGAATACCATTTACGAAATAGCTAACGAGAAATAGATACAAAATTAGAATTTAGAAATGAATTAAGAAAAGAATGGAATGATTTAATTACCATGGTTGACTTATGGGGGTAGCCTTAAACAGAACAGAACCAAACAGAGCCGTCCAATCCCCAATGCTCAAATTCTTTACTCATTCAATCCCCTCCATTTTCCGAGACCCCTCACACTCAATAATCTCTCAAACCCCTAAACCCAACCATTCTTAGGGAGAGAAAAAATCCCCCCAAATCATGAAGGCAGACTACCCACAACCTAATCATAGCACCTTCTCCACAGACTGTGGTGGTGGCACCGGTGGTAGCTCCTCCGTCAACAATAGCGGCGTGTATTCAAATGGGAAATCTAAGATGTGGGAGGAAACTGAACAAGACGCCGGAGTTGACGAGCTTTTGACTGTTCTGGGCTATAAAGTCCGGTCATCTGATATGGCGGATGTTGCCCAGAAACTCGAGCACCTCGAAGAAGTGATGGGCCAAGCCTTTCTCATCTCGCTTGCGATACCGTTCACTACAACCCCTCCGATCTATCGTCTTGGCTCGAATCCATGATTTCTAAGCTCGACCCACCACCACCAGGAATAGATCCATTTCTCGCCCACGTCGACAACTTGAACTTTGGCAACATTGCAGCCGAGATCGATAACTAGGGTTTTGGTTTTGTGAGCTAAAGAGAGCATAGAAAGACATAGCGAAGAAAGACATAACTCAGCTCCGTGTTTTAATTTTAAGAGCTCCGTGTTTTTTTATAAACATAACGTTTTTTTTATAAAATTGTTATCTATTTAAAATCAAAAATTACTCTTATAAATAGATAACGTTTTTTCATATGTATCTATAACGTTTTGTTAAAAAACGTTGTGAAAAAAAAAACTACAATGTTTTTTATAAAAATGTCATCTTTTAAATGTTGTCTATTTACTGTTTTGTAGTAGTGTGAGTTCTTAAACTCATAATGTATGGTAAGTTGAACGAACTAGGTGTAGCTAGGTGTGAATGGATTATTGAGGATAATGGTAATAGACAGATTTCTAAGCAATTGATCCTTAGTGGAGGCGTAAGAAATAAGTAGTACTAGTATTACTTGAATATGTATGATTCTATGTTATGTATATGATAGGTATGTTTGAATAAGGTAATATTTTTCAAATTTTGTATAAGTTGTAGCAGCGATTCCTGACTTTTGAGTCACAAAGGGATAACGGATGATTGAATCAATATGTGCTATGGTATTTCAAGTGATATGAATATGAATTTATATGGGATTAATAAAATAAGTTGGTATAAAGAAAGTAATTAATTATATGAGTACTGGTTAATGCAGAAAACCAAAATTTTAAAATATATAATATTTTGAGTACATGACTATTGGAGTAGAAAATTTCGCGTTATATGTTAAACGTATGCGATAAGGCTTAGAATAAAGAATAAATTGTGATAATGCCGCCAAGGAGACGAAAATAGAATACACGGGGCAGAAAAACCTGTCAACAAAGCTGGAAGACAACCAGGCCCGATACAGAATTTTGCGAATATGGACGATCAAGCTATGCAGAACAAAATACCAGTCGCGGAAAGATCAGCCAGATAATCGATCGACGATCGTCAAAGACTTCAAGCGTTAAATCTTTGCCCAGAATTAGAGGATCAATGACCACAGCAACATTTTGTGATAGCTAGGATAACGAAGGGACAAAAGATAGTTTTGTCACCTATACGATAAAAGGAAAGGAGATAAAAGGCAAGTCTGCGTGATTTAAGTGTGAATCAATGGAGTATAAGGTGGAAGACTGTCCAAGAAGGAGAAGGGAGGCAAAGAATGCGAATACGAGGAAAGGCAGCAGGACATTGGCGATAACGGGACCAACATCAACAATCAAACAAACGAAATCAACCGCAAGCGTCTTCAACATGAACGTTCAAGAAACTGTAGCAGCCGGGGATGCAACTCCAGGTATTACTCAAACCAATTTTATTTCTTATATATTATTTTCTTATATATAGTAAATTATTTTGAAGGAGGAAATTGAGTTCTATTAGAAATCAATTTTCCGTATAAGCAGATAGATAAGCTTTATGCTGAATAGTTAAATATCAGTTCGATCAATTTTGATCGAGATCTACTTGTAATGATTGTGTATGCTATGTACCCTGGTATGTATGGGTTTTAAAACAGTGATTCTGGGGACGAAATCTTTATAAGGGAGGGTGAATGTAACAACCCGATATTTTTTATATAAATAAATTAGAAATTTTGTGTATAATTTTTTAATTTATTTTAAAGATGAGGATTTGTACAAGATAATGTGTATATGTAATTATGTAATAAAAAAAAAAATATTTATTACATGAATGTAATAAAAATATAATTTTATTTTAGAATTATTGACTATTATAAAGTTTATTCTTATAATAATTAATTTTATAGCGAAATATTTTTATTAATTATTTTCTATGAAAATATGATTATATATTATTTAAATAATATATGAAATGATTTTAAATTATTATAATAATTATTTATTTTATTATATGAATTTATGCAAGATTAATTAAGTTAATTATTTTAACTTAATTAATAATGTTATATATGAAGAATAAATCGGATAAGGAAATTCAAACCCTAATTTTGGATTTTTATCAAAGAATGAGAATAATAATATTATATTATTATTTTTCGATTATTATAGATATGTGTCTTGTATGTATGTGTGCAATGTTAAAGTGTGAAATAGCTTTTAGTGTATAATGTCAAAACCCTAGTATTAATTTGTTTAACCTTATTTTAAATTCAAATGGGAAAGTCAATACTATTATATAACGAAGTGTTATGCGATATATGTGGTGTATTATAGAATTTAATATTAATTAGAAAACCCTAATTAATATTTAGAAATCCTAATGTTTTTTTTTGATGAAAAACAATAGAGACCCTTAGACAGTTTTATCATATAAAAGATTTAAATTTTGTCAATAAAATAATTTTTTGAATATTATTAATATTATGGTGTGAATTTAAGATAATATTATAGTTGTGGGTAGTATTTATAAATTTTGCAAAGTATGCAAGTTGTTATAAAATATTAGTTTGGTGGGGAATATTCTTTTTGTCGGGGAATATTAAATACGACGACTCGATCATTAATGGACCCCATGGCGGAAGTATTGTCGTAGTTAAAAATGACAAAATTATCTTTCTATAAAAATAACGGCATAGGTTATTCTGAATTAAAAGCGTTGAACTACCCGGTAGTAAAAAAAAATGCGATGTCTGGCGTAGTTGTATAGTAGCACTGCGATATTGATTATTGATCTTTACGTGAGAAGTCATTCACTATGCTCGATTATTGCTCTGATAATTCTTTGCATCATATCTCTTATATTATTGATTCGATTATTGTCACAGTATCATCACATATAATATGTTATAGTATTAAATCAATAATTGAGGCGACAAGTTATAAATGATTAATAATTGTTGAAAGATTAAATATGTGTTGATTAAAAATAAAATGATTTGTGGTAATATTTATTCGATCCTTGATGTATATAAAGAGTGCATTATGAGACATTTGTGGTAAGTTTGATTATTTTATGGGGGCCCATATGTCATCATCTAAGAGTCTCTTCGTCAATAGTAATTACCTTCGTCGATAATAATTACCTTTGTGAATAGTAATTATCTTCGTCGATAGTAATTACCTTCGTCGATAGTAATTACCTTTGTGAATAGTAATTACCTTCGTTAATAGTAATTACCATTACAGAGCCGAACTACTTGTCGTTTCACATTACAAATTCCGAACCACTTGTCGTTTCACATTCTGAGCGTCGAACCACTTGTCGTTTCACATTACAGAGTCGAACCACTTGTCGTTTCACATTACAAAGCGTCGAACCACTTTTCTTTTCACATCACCGATTCGTCGAGCCACTTGCCTTTTCACATGGCGGTCTTTAGCTAGAAATCTTCTATAAATAGAGGCTGAGTGCTTCATTATTTTTCACGAATTCACTTGAAACTCTAGAGAAAACTATAGAGAGAAGAAGAAAAGCATTCTGCTACTTCACCTTGCCATATTCGGTTCTTCTAAGGTAGGGAATATTATTTGTTGTACCGTAAAGGGTGTTATTCTTTCTTATTCATGAAGAGAACTGTTGTTATTCCATTGCTTATTATTACATTGGAATAACTTTTGTATCGTGGTTTACCTATACTTGGTGACATTCTTCTATTATTACATTGGAACATCCTATTTGTGTGTTTTACAGGACTGGTTAAAATCTTTATTATTATTACATTGGAACATCACATGCATGTGTTTTACACAGGACTGGTTAAAATCTCTTTATTATTCTATTGGAACATCACATGCATGTGTTTTACAGGACTGGTTAAAATCTTTATCATTACATTTGGAATATCCTATCGTGTGTTTTACAGGGATGCGGTTCCATCTTTATTATTACATTGGAACATCACATCCGGTTGTGAATTTCACGACTGGTTCCGTTATTATTATTACATTTGGAATAACTTTGTCTTCTCTGAAATCTGCGCATGCATGGTGATTTCTTTTGTTATTCCATTCTTTATTATACCGGTTTGGTTAAAACTTTGACTTATACTCCATGAAATTAGTAGAATATCCTTGATATTTTGCGTTTCATCGATATCTTTTTCATGGAAATATTCTTGATCATTCTTGAATTTTACTCTACAAAAGCAGTATCATTTTGACAATTTGAGCGTTAATAATTCTGGATAAAATAATTCTTGAACTTGTTTTATTGAATTATTATGTCATTGTCATCATCCTCATGTTATATTATGTTATCTTCGGCTTACGTGTATAGATGAACTTAGTATGATTATGACCAGGGATCATTCGGTATAATCATGGCTTGTTATAAATGATGTGATAAAAGTCCTCGGTGGCACATAATGCGATGATGGATAGTTTTTGGTATGATTATGACCGGGGGTGATTCGGTATAGTCGTGACCATTGATAATTTGATGAATATCCTTGGCCGTAGTAGTGCAGGGGTGATTCGATGATGTGGATTATTTATTAAAATTTGTCTCGGCTATAACGATGATGAAAAACCTTTTAAAACCTAAAAGATAGTAGACTTTATTCTCTACTTGACTCTTTTAATGGATTGCTTATTCATTGCTGCAGCTAAACTTGTTGTCTATTGTATTTTATCGGTTTAACAACTTTGTTGAAGGCTAATGATAAATTATTACGCATTATCTTAGTCATAATATTTCTTCTTTGGGCTAGTTGAGCTCACCCTTTCTTTCCTTTGTTCTCTTGAAATGAGAACATAAATTGGGACGAGTCGGGGAGCGGAGTAATGGTCGAGAGGATAGCATTAGTAGTCCTCACTATTACGTGAAATAGTGTGATAATAGTAGTAATGAGGACTCCTTTTGAGTTTGTATAATATCTAGTAGACAATATTTGTATTCAAACTCACGGTTTATGTCGTATTATACCACAGCAGTTATATTAGTAAGTTTTTGATTTGAATTTATGTACCATGTAAGTGGCGACCCAAGATGGGTGGCGTATACCTAATTTTGGGGGCGTCATGGTTGTATCGAGCTTGAGGATATGATCCTGGCTAAGATCTTGAGATAAGAACTAGGAGGAGAGGCGGGGAATTCCTTACGCTAGTATGATCTACACGAGTTTATTTGTTATTTAATTGGTCGGTCGGTATAGGGATAATATTTGATATATTAATTAACCCTTGTGTTGTGGCGGTGTTTGGAAATGGCGGTGAAAATATTCACAATGGAGTGAATGTGTGGTTGTGACACCTTCATCACTAATCGGAGTTAATGCGATTGTCGAGACGAGGAACAAATTAGAGATATCCACGTAGTGAATGAAGAACTAATTGTTGCACGAGCTAGTTCTTGAGTGGCAGCGGTGAGAGTGAGGAAGAAGAGGAAGAAGAGGAAGAAGAGGAACTTGAGGAGAATTGGTTAGAAGAAGTTTATGATCAAAACTTAGAATTACAAAATCGTGTTCGTGAGCTAGAAGAAAGCGGAGTTGAAGAACGGCAAGCGATTAGGTGGAACAAAGGGATACAACAATTCAAAATTGGGTTACCCGATATGTGATGCTCGAACAAAATCACGCTTTGGCGGGGTGTAAGATATTAAAGTTGGAATCGAGAATTTAAAAATCAAAGATCAAATTTGAAAGAAGAAACAAGCGAGCGAAGGAGAATAGGCGATGCATGGGTAAAAAGCACTGCAACGTTGATGATAGTGTAGAAAAAGGCGTCCAGATCGATAAAGCGAAAATAGATGAAATGGACTTTGCTTTTTGAATGACAATTGGGAGAACCCAACATCGAATTTGGAATTACCACATGCATAGCGGTCGGCCCGAATTCGATATGGATCGGAAATAATGATTCAAATCATGGATCGAGAATGTGAAGAAGCACTTAAGGGTGGAATGTACCTATAGTAAAATCAAACTTCGGTAATTTAAGCGAGGCGTTTATTAGAAAACCCGAGCGAAGTTATTACGGGTAAATTAATTATAAATTATTACGAAGTCTATACTTTATTCAATACAAGTTCTACCCACTCTTTTATTCTACCTAGTTGTGTTCAATGTTTAAATTTGACTCCAGAAAAATTAGACTTTGATTTATCTATTGAAACTTAGTTGGGAGAAACCTTCGTTACCTCTACTGTCTATTAATCTTGTTGTTTCAAATAAACACTTTCACGATCTTATCTCTTTGAAAATACTTGCCTTTGAGGTAATTTTTGAAAATGATTGATTAACTACTCATTATTCTTTTTTTGTAAGGTTGTTAGCTTTCATATTCTAACCAACTTTGTTATCTGAAATTCAAAGTAACCAAACCCTAAAGTTAATCAACATTATATCAAGCCATAAGTAAAGATCCCGATCCTTTCGTTGTTGACTTCCTTGTGTGGAATGCAAAAAGCGGATTTTACGTAGGCGTACGTCGTGATTGAAGATGGCAAGTTGATAGGTATCATTGTGAGGTCTTTATCCGGGTTAAGGGATAGAAGTCGCGATTGGTATTAATGTGACGTCTTATCCAAGTCTTGGATGAGATATGAGTTTTGAATGATATTTCTATCATTAATAAATTTCTTGGCGTATTCTTGAAGACTTCTAGCCTACCCTAGAGCGTGAAATCAATTTTGTATTGACCCCGATCTGAAAACCCATTTCTTAAACCCTCGAATATTTCTTCAACTAAAAGGATGCATTTACGTGGATTATGATGAAAGTCATAATAAAAGTATAGAACTGATGAAAATCATGGGTATATGAAGTATTAGTAAGTTTTAAGATGAGTTATGTTGGTTAGTATGTGAAAACATGAAAGTTTCTTAGAAATCACAAAGAGTTGAAAATCAGATTTTGGTGAAAAACGTAACATGAAATTCAATTGACCATATCTCCTATTATATTTTGAATTTTTGAGTGTGGTCAAGTCCTAGAGTTAGATCTATGAGTTACCTAACTAATCCAAGTGGAATTACTGGAAAAGGTGTTGTAGATTTTTGTGTGGACTGATTTTACCAAAGGAGTGCAAAGCTGCAAAAACCAAAAAAAGCTGCTGCCATGATTTTAGACGGGCTGTTTCAGCCACTTAAATTATGAGAAAAATTCTGGCCTTTTGGGACATGAAGGTATATGGTATAAAGTACCTCCTGTCCAAAAATGAGCTCATTCTGACTTAAAATGAGCAAGTTATGACTATTTCAATATTTAGGTTTTTAAATGAAAAAACGCTATAACCGGAGTTCTATAACTCAGATGACCATGAAATTTAAACTAGAAGCTCACGTTAACATGTGTAAAGTCCTGCCAAGATTTGAGAATTTTGGAGTTAAACTTGAGGTAGCTAATTTCTTAAGGAATTAATTAGAAATTGATTTTTGAAAAATAGTAAATGAATTTTAAAATTTTAGAAAAATATATTTTCATCATGGGACTATATTATGCTAAATCCCAGAAAAGAAATATTTTTGGGACTGATTTGGTATTTTCATGAAAATAGTTTAATTCTGAACATATGAGTTAAATATGTTATGTGAAGTAACAAAGTTGAAAATAGGATTTTATGGCTAGAGAATCCTATATAGAGTATATGCATATTTTTGAGGATTTGATAATTGGTGATGATATCTTATGAGTATGGCATTTTGAATGATTAAATGCATTATATGGTAAAAGCGTAAACAATTGAGATAAATTGTTTATAAATTTAAGAAGTGATTAAAATATTGTTATAATATTAATGATATTAGATTATGAGATTATTAAGTGATTGATAACATGGGAATATTCTTGAATCTGGATAAATTATATTATAAATGTTTAATATTTATCCTTTATCTCATTTGATTGGTTCTTTATATCGTTATCCTCATTGCTTATATTATGTTGAAAAGTCATACGTGGCACATGTAGTGCGTAGATGGACTTGGTATGATTATGACCGAGGATTGTTGGGTATAATCATAAGCTTTAGTAATTGAAAACACGATTATCTTTGGTAGTAGTGCATGGATAATTTGTGGTCGTGATACTAATGAATACCACGATTATCTTTGGTAGTAGTCGTGGGATAATTTATGGTGCGTGATACTTAATGAATACGATTATCTTTGGTAGTAGTGCATGGATAATTTGTGGTGCGTGATACTAATGAATACCACGATTATCTTTGGTAGTAGTGTATGGATAATTTGTGGTCGTGATACTTAATGAATACGATTATCTTTGGTAGTAGTCGTGGATAATTAAATAGTGGTCGTGATCTTAATGAATATCCTTGGCACAGTAGTGCGAGGATGATTCGATGATATGGATTAATTATTGAAATGAGTCTCGTGATGAAATATTAATTCATGGATGTGGTAAAAGTCATCTTTGGCTGTAATGCAAAGATGAATTGTTAATGAATATCTTTAGTAGGATTGCGAAGATGAATTTAATATTTTAACGATAAAGGTATTCAAGGTATCCTCACCTCTTTATCATACAGTCGTACCCTAATTTTGAGGCGAAATTCCATAAGGAGGGAGATTGTGAGACCCAGTTTTTATCGATAAAGATTTAAATTTTGTCGAAATAATTTTTTAATATTATGGTGTGAATTTAAGATAATATTATAGTTGTGGGTAGTATTTATAAATTTTGCAAAAGTATGCAAGTTGTTATAAAATATTCGTTTGGTGGGGAATATTCTTTTTGTCGGGAATATTAAATGCGACGGCTCGATCATTAGTGGACCCCATTAACGGAAGTATTGTCGTAGTTAGAAAACGACAAAATTATCTTTCTATAAAAATAACGGCGGAGGTGTTCTTAATTAAAAGCTGTTGAACTACCCGGTAGTAAAAGTGCGATGTCTGGCGTAGTTGTATAGTAGCACGATATTGATTATTGATCTTTACGTGAAAGTCATTCGGTATATGCTCAATTATTACTACGATAATTCTTTGCATCATATCTCTTATATTATTGATTCAATTATTGTCACGATATCATCATATAATATGTTATAGTATTAAATCAATAATTGAGGCGACAAGTTATAAATGATTAATAATTGTTGAAAGATTAAATATGTGTTGATTAAAAATAAAATGATTTGTGGTAATATTTATTCGATCCTTGATGTATATAAAGAGTGCATTATGAGACATTTGTGGTAAGTTTGATTATTTTATGGGGGCCCATATGTCATCATCTAAGAGTCTCTTAAATCGATAGTAATTACCTTCGTCGATAATAATAATACCTTTGTGAATAGTAATTATCTTCGTCGATAGTAATTACCTTCGTCGATAGTAATTACCTTTGTGAATAGTAATTACCTTCGTCGATAGTAATTACCTTACCATTACTGATTACGAGTCGAACCACTTGTCGTTTCACATTACGGTGCGTCGAACCACTTGTCGTTTCACATTACGAGCGTCCAACCAACCACTTTTTTCTTTTCAACACTCACATTAATCGTCGAGCCACTTGCCTTTTCACATGGCGGTCTTAAGCTAGAAATCTTCTATAAATAGAGGCTAGTGCTTCATTATTTTCCACGAATTCACTTTGAAACTCTAGAGAGAGAAACTATAGAGAGAAAGAAGAAAAGCGTTACTGCTACTTCACTTCACCTTGCGATATTCGGTTCTTCTAAGGTAGGGAATATTATTTGTTGTACTCGTAAGGGTGTTATTCTTTCTTATTCATGAAGAAGCTGTTGTTATTCCATTGCTTATTATTACATTGGAATAACTTTTGTATCGTGGTTTACCTATACTTGGTGACATTTTTCTATTATTACATTGGAACATCACATGCATGTGTTTTACAGGACTGGTTCCGTCTTTATTATTATTACATTGGAACATCACATGCATGTGTTTTACACAGGACTGGTTAAAATCTTTATTATTCTATTGGAACATCACATCGTGTGTTTTTTGCGGGACTGGTTAAAATCTTTATCATTTTGTTGGAATATCCTATCTATGTGTGTTTTACAGGATGCGGTTCCATCTTTATTATTACATTGGAACATCCACAGCCGATTGTGAATTTCACGACTTTGGTTCCGTTATTATTATTACATTGGAATAACTTTTGTACATCTGAAATCTGCATGCATGGTGATTTCTTTTGTTATTCCATTCTTTATTATACCCAGTTGGTTAAAACTTTGACTTATACTCCATGAAATTAGTAGAATATCCTTGATATTTGCGTTTCATCCATATCTTTTCATGGAAATATTCTTACGATCATTCTTGAATTTTACTCTACAAAAGCAGTATCATTTTGACAATTTGGGCGTTAATAATTCTGGATAAAATAATTCTTGAACTTGTTTTATTGAATTATTATGTCATTATCATCATCCTCATGTTATATTATGTTATCTTGACTTACGTGTATAGATGAACTTAGTATGATTATGACGAGGATCATTCGGTATAATCATGGCTTGTTATAAATGATGTGATAAAAGTCCTCGGTGTGGCACATAATGCGATGATGGATAGTTTTTGGTATGATTATGACCGGGGGTGATTCGGTATAGTCATGACCATTGATAATTTGATGAATATCCTTGGTAGTAGTGCGGGGTGATTCGATGATATGGATTATTTATTAAAAGTGAGTCTCAAATTATAACGATGATGAAAAACCTTTTAAAACCTAAAAGATAGTAGACTTTATTCTCTACTTGACTCTTTTAATGGATTGCTTATTCCGCTTGCGATTAAACTTGTTGTACATTGTATTTTATCGGTTTAACAACATGTTGAAGGCTAATGATAAATTATTACGCATTATCTTAGTCATAATATTTCTTCTTTGGGCTAGTTGAGCTCACCCTTTCTTTCACTTTATTCTCTTGAAAAATGAGAACATAGGCTTTGAGACGAGTCGGGGAGCGGAGTAATGGTCGAGAGGATAGCATTAGTAGTCCTCACTATTACGTGAAATAGTGTGATAATAGTAGTAATAGAGACTGAGGACTCCTTTCAAATTCAGTTTATATATAATATCTAGTTATATTAGTAAGTTTTATTTGAATTTATGTACCATGTAAGTGGCGATTGGCAATACTCGTCACAAAGCATTTATAGAATTTAAAATATTTATATCGATGTTAGATCTTGTTATATTAGTAATGTTTTATTTGAATTTATTAGATACCAAATCCATAACATGTAAGTGGCGACCCAAAGTACGTAACCTTAAATCATTCCTTACAACACATGATCATAAATATATAACATTGTCTTAATAATATTAAACTATCACACACAGATAACATTGTCATCATTCTAACCTTTCCATTTCCCTTGTTTCTAGCGAGCCTTGAGTGTTCACACTTAGTGAAAATATTTAAATTAAGCGAGGATGAGCATTTGAGTGCCCAACAAGTAATAGCAATTATATATATATAAAGTGAAAAGAATTTAAATGCTTTCTTTATACTACCCTTCTACAACGGATCAATAGTTGTGAAGTAATTACGAACCAATAATAATAACAATTCTCTTTCAAATCTTTGAAACTACGTCTGAATTATAAATAAGTTTTAGGGGACATACTATGAACATTGTTTTATTTTCAAAAGGTTAAATGAACTTCATCATGGTAAACGTCATAACTTCTGACGAGACGAGAGGGTGATCACTTTTGTTGTACCTTGTATTGATCAATACTACATCGCTAGAACGATATTATCGTTCATCCTTTGTCCGCCGTAGCGCATAAAAATTTTCCCATGTTCGGGATGTTCATACTTGTCAGGGTTCCAAACAAAAGGTTTTATCTTATCCAACAATAATCTATAATTCAACATATATGTATATATCAAAGGTGTATCAACATGTGTTTAAATGCAATGATTATCCAAGTGGGGACACTTGTTTAACCATTTATAGAAATTAATGAACAGAGAATATATATCTGAATTACCATATACTAACATGTTGATAATCAATGGGCATATATAATATAGGTTAATAATCTGTACAGTAATAATATAATTCTGAAACATTCTTACTTCATGTCCATCGTGATAAAGAAAATGCAAAGGTAGGATACTTGCACGATGTCTTTTTTCTTAATCACGCAACTTAGTTTTATCTTTTATGTAATCACCTATCATTAATCGGATCATTAGTTCGATTAGAACAATATTCTATAACACGTAATCTTGCATTTCGCGATCGACACATAACCTACTCACGTTCTACACATATACAAAGCCGATCGTTGCATCGTAAAACAAACGATAATGCGTCAAAATATTTAAGTCTGAACAATTTACGAACTATGTGATTGTCTGCCAAATTTATCGGATGAATTAACGAAGTCTAAGACTCTATTCTATTACTCGATATCTGTAAACATCGATCGTATGACTTAATAATAATTTTTAAACATTTATTATACTTTAACATGAATTTCAAACAAAAATCATTATTAAATATCAAACAGTTCTATTATCATTAATACTTAATTAATATAGAACCATTAATGAAATCATTGTCAAAATATCAAAGTTATTTATAATAACTCAAAATATTTTTAAAGTATTAATATTACCCTTAAATGATTTTTAAAACATTTAAAATCATTTATAAATAATTACTATTAATATTCAAATATTAATGTACTATTTATCCACTATTAAAAGTCATTAATTATAACTTAAAGTATTTTAAATTCATTTATATCCTTTTTAAATGATTTTTAAATCAATAAACCATTTTAAACTATTTATTTAATAAATAAATTTAATATCATTAATACTATCATTAATATTAAATTATTAATGAAATTATCCTTTAAATATTAAAAGTTATATTTTATAACTTAAAATATTTTAAACGCTTTATTTTTATTTAAAATAATTTTAAAAATAATAAAATCATTTTAACTAAATTATTTAATATAATTATTAAATAACTTTAATATCATTAATAATAATTAATTAATAAAATTCAACACAAAAATATTAAAAGTCATAGAAAATAACCTAGAATATTTTCTTATACCATAATATAATTTTAAATGATTTTTCATGTATTAAAATCATTTTTAAACAATTTATTTAATATTATAATTAAATAAATTAAATACTTTTAATATTCCAAAAATATTAAATATTTATGAAATATATTCAACATAATTAAAATATAATTTTTGGACTTTAAAATAATTTGTAATAATTTATTTTGTATTTTTTAGAATTAAAAACTAATTAATACTAATTATTTAATAAAAATAATTAATTTTATTTAAAAGCGTCATTAAAGACCACCTATAGCGACAGGCGAAAAATCATTATAGGTGTTCTTCATATAAACCCGAACACCTTGTCGATTCTAGGCGTGCGTGTTTGACGAGTGTTAATCGGTGTGTGTAGTGTTTACGGACAATCATGAATTGGATCTTGTATTACTAGTGCACGCCGTCTACAATACCCAACATCAAACATGGTAATCAAGTATAAAACAAACAAGATCTAAGCTCTTAAAGAAGCTGTCAGACCTGTTCTTCATTTAAAATTTGCGAAATGAAATGAAGAAACGAATCGTGAAAACTCACTTTGGACGTCCACTACCTACTGATCATTCATTGTTTTTGTATTCTAAGACCTCCACGTTGTAGACAACATGTAGGACTACAGATCTATCACTTAAACTCATTGTAACAACAACAGATCAAGATGATAAAGGTCGATCAACCCATGTAGATATCAGAGATCCTTTTAGTATATTGCCGTGTTCGGGGCTTAGCTCACCATACATCTTTATTACTCATGCTCTGGGCATGGATTACCTCCCTTTGGCTGGTTTGAGAGGTGTGACTACTTATCGCCCACTGGCCGTGATGTCACAGTTTGACCAGTTCCAGGATTTTCATCCGTTTGATAGGGCGATAGGTCAGCGTTCAGCTTCTCGATATCTCTGAATAGAGGACCGATCCCGTGTGTACGCTTGTTGGGATTAGCGTGAGATAGCTTCCTTTTCTGTCAGTCATCCGGGTCATTCTGTAGAGTATTTCGCATGGATGGAGACAGAGATTTTATCGGCTGGAGCAGTATCTACAGTACCGGATAATGAGTCAGACGATGTAGAGCCCATGGAGGACATCGATTCATACATCGAGGAGGAGACCGCTGCTGGGTTGTTAGAATTTCTTCCGGATTCTCCTAGTATCAGTATTGTTGTGATTCAGCACTCAGCACAGTATCTAAAGCAGATTCTTCATTTGATGACCTTTGAGAGAGATCATGCTCGATCTATGATGTTGACTGCCCTTGAGGGGAGAGACGCAGCTCTATTAGAGAGAGACGAGGCATTAGCTCGCAGAGATGTTGCTGTTGTTGAGCGGGATGAGGCCATATCAGCCAGAGATGCAGTGATAGTTGAGCGGGATAGTGCTATATCTGCCCGGGATGTAGAAGTCACAGATAGTACTGCCGTGAGGTCCCTTACCACTGGCATGATCGCATAGATGAGCACATATATCGATGATCATATGGACACCATGCAGATGGCTACAGATCTGTTGGGTCGTGTGAATATTCTCATACACGAGACCACAACTTTGCCTCCTTCCTCTGAGAGGGACACCATGTTGGGCTTGTTAGCTCCCATATACCCTGACTTGTAGATGAGCTTGTATTTACCTGCACAAACTAGCTTAGCCATTTTGTCATGTACAGTTTTCATTGTATATATCAAACAACATTATATATATGACAGGGAAATATATTTTTGGATCACTTCCCTTTTAGATATGCCTTCTTTGTTTGCTTGATATTTTGCTTTCTTTGCTTGGGGCTTGTGATCTTGATGTATTACGAATTCCTCTGGATGGATGGACATTGAGTTGTCTCTGGATAGTTCGAATGGATCATCAATCTGTATGTATCCTACCATCTTTGGTGTCTTGGGGAATTTGGTTTCGGATGGAAATATGGAGAGGAGTGGCTTTCCTCTCTGAGATTATTTGCACTACGGATGGTCGCCAAGATTTCTATTTAGGAGAAGCCTAGTTAATTCCATTTCTTATGGATGGGTGTTGCTCTTCAAGGTATGACTGCAGCTTAGATGGTCGCCGAATCTCCTATTTGGGAGGAGTTCAGGTAATTCCATCCCTTTAGTCTAAAGCCGAATGAAATGTAGTGGATTGAAGGATGATCCCAGTACCAACTGACAAGGGTTTATGTTTTGGTAGGGGGTGAGACCGCACTATGAATGGCTGCCTACGTACTCCTATTGAAGAGGAGATCAGGTCTGCGTAGTTTGAACCTGGTGTAAGAGGTTCAACGTTGTATATGGTAGAAATGGTGTAGGAATGTTTTTGTTGTTTTTGTTTTTGTAAGGGTAGAAATGTTTTTGTTGTTTTTGTTTTATTGCGACCGGGCCATATGAAATGGGTGCCTACGTACTCCTATTGAAGAGGAGATCAGGTCGACGTAGTTCGCCCCTTAGGGCGAGATGAAAAGCGTAATCCCATGTGCAGGTCAGAGTGTGGGGAGGAGAAAGTTTAATCCTAGGTTGAGGATAAAATGCAGGTATGAGAAGTTTGATCCCATGTATGGGTAGCCAAACTGTAAACGCAAGAGGTTCAATTCGCGGTGGAATAACCTAATTCGTAGGAACGCAAAGGAGAGCTAGGCTAGTGTAGAAAGTTGTAGGTGGTAAAGGGTTAAAGAACCGGAATGACCGGTGATCTGATGGTCCAAAACCAGGGTGTTTGCGAATTACTTCAGACAAAGTACCATTTCACGGTATCCGAGTTTATGAGTTGTGGAAATTCATCGCCGTCCATTTCTTGCAATCTGAGAGCGCCTCCTGTCAATACTTCTTTGACAACAAACGGGCCTTCCCAGTTAGGAGCGAATTTTCCCTTAAATTGATCTTGGTTGTCAAGGATCTTCTTCAAAACCAAGTCATGTTGTTTAAACTGCCGTAGTCGAACTTTTTTGTTGTAGGATCTGGCGATCCTTTGTTGATATAACTGACCATGGAAGATAGCCGCGGTTCGCCTTTTGTTTATTAGAGGCAATTGATGATACTTGTCTTGTACCCATTGGTCTTCATCCAGCTGAGCATCTATCAACACTTGGAGGGATTCCATTTCAACTTCTATGGGGAGCACTGCTTCCATCCCATAGGTTAAAGCATAGGGGGTTGCCCCAGTGGAAGTGCGCATTGAGGTTACTCATAGGCTAATAGAGTAAGAGGCGATAGGTCGGGCCAATCTTTGTGGTTGGCGGACATCTTTTGCATAATCTTCTTGATGTTTTTGTTAGCCGCTTCAACAAAGACCGCTTCATCTTGGACGATAGATGACGAGTTCGAGATGTTTGATATGGAATTTCTTGCATAATTCCTCCATCATTTTGTTGTTGAGGTTCTTGGCATTTATCGACACAATCACCTCACGGTTGTCCATATCGACAAACGACATTGTTTCTGATGAAAGCAATGATGATTTCTTTAGTAACCCTGGGGAAGGAGGCTGCTTCTACCCACTTGGTAAAGTAGTTGATCATGGTGAAGATAAATCGGTGACCATTACTAGCTTTAGGCTCGATGGGCCCGATAATGTCCATTCCCCACATTGAGAAGGGCCAAGGTGAACTCACATTGTGGAGTTCCAGTGGAGGGGCGTGGATAGCATTCCCATGAATCTGGCACTGATAACATCTCTTGACGTGGTCATTGCAATCAACTTTGAGAGATAGCCAAAAATGTCTTGTCCTAAGGACTTTCTTGACCAGGAGGGGACCACTCATGTGGGGGCCACAAACTCCACCATAGATTTCATCCATAAGCCTTTGGGCTTGATCTTTATCTAAGCATTTGAGGAGACCTAGTCCCGCATCTCTTTTGTAGAGCGCATCTCCACTCAGGTAGAATTTCATAGTTAGTCGATGGATCCGCCTTTTCTCAGTCGGACTCGCCTCAGCGGGTGTAGATCCATCTCGTAGATATTCCTTGATATCTTTGATACCAAGGATGTTGGATGGGAGGTAGCTCATCCGATACTTCTCAACATAATTCCATAAGGTGGGGCCTTGTGTAGGGAAATTGTGACACTGCAAATGTTCCTTGTGCGATATCTGCGAATCGAGGAGGCCAAAGTTGCTAATCGTCCATAAAATCATTCCTATTACGAGGAATGTGTAGAAAGGAGATTTCTTTGAACTCCAAAGCTATCTTGAAACCTGGCGATGGTAGAGGCGTGAAATGTAGTTCCTTGGTTTGATAGATTCCGTGGATTGTCGATTACCAACTCTGAATCTCCAAAGGCATTAGCAAACTTGATGCCCATGGAGCGGGCAAATTTTAGCCCATGAGACGACCTTTCATACTCGGCCATATTGTTGGTTGGTGCCGATAAAGCGTAATTTGACGGCGACGGATATCTGCTCCCGTGCGGATACTAGAATCGCTCGACTCGAACCCTCCATCAAAACACATCTTCCATGATTGGCG
Source organism: Panax quinquefolius (assembly GCA_020205615.1). Lineage (NCBI taxonomy): Eukaryota > Viridiplantae > Streptophyta > Magnoliopsida > Apiales > Araliaceae > Panax > Panax quinquefolius. Next base: position 102,307 of record JAINUW010000182.1, on the reverse strand, counting down.
CGTATCGTACTGATGGTGTTGTTGTACTGTCATTACTCCTTCATTAGGGAAATATGTTTCCAAGGGTTTGAAATCCCCTTAAGGTGCGGCGGCCAGTTGATCCGCGATTCCTTGACCTTTGGTGGACTTTTGAGTCACATATATGATGTCAAATTGTTGTAGGATCAACTGCCATCTGGACAGTTGGCAATTTAACATGGGTTTGTTGAACATGTACTTGAGAGGATCCACGTGGGATATGAGATGGGTTGTGTGACCATGGAGGTAATGTTGTAACCTCATGGAAGCCCATGCTAAAGCACAACACGTCTTTTCGATCAGAGTGTACTTGTGTTCACTACTACTGAACCTTTTGCTAAGGTAATAGATAGCTCGTTCTTGGCCTCTATTGTCCTTCTGTCCCAACATGTAGGCCATGGCATTGTCACTTATGGACAGGTACATAAACAAGGGAACATCATCTTTGGGTGGTACCAAAACGGGAGCTTTGACTAGCTGTTTCTTGATTATTAGGATGGCATTTTGACACTCATCATTCCATTTCATGGAGGAGTTCTTTCTTAATAGCTTGAAGATTGGCTCACAGGTTGCTGTGAGTTGGGCGATAAACCAACTAATGAAGTTGATTCTTCCCAAAAATCCCCGTATTTCCTTCTCTGTCTGAGGAATGGGCATTTCGATGATGGCTTGGATTTTGGCAGGATCCAGCTCAATCCCCTTGTGGCTGACTAGAAATCCTAGCAACTTGCCTGATTTAACACCAAAGGCGCATTTAGCTGGATTCAACTTCAAGTTATATTTTCGCAACCTATTGAACAACTTTCTGAGATGGTCTAGATGGTCATCCTCCTTTCGGGACTTGACAATGATGTCATCCATGTAGATCTCAATCTCTTTGTGCATTAAGTCATGGAAAAGAGCCATCATAGCTCGTTGATAAGTGGCTCCGACATTGATGAGGCCGAATGACAACCATCTATAGCAAAAGGTTCCCCAAGGCATGATGAAAGTAGTCTTCTCACGTTCTTCCTTAGCAACCATGATCTGATGGTACCCCACAAAGCAATCAGCAAAGGAGTACATGTCGTATTGCGCAGTATTGTCAATGAGAATGTGGATAAATGGTACGGGAAAGCTATCTTTTAAGCAAGCTTTGTTCAAGTCCCGGTAATCCATGCAAACTCGCACCTTCCCTCTGGGTTTAGGTACAGGTACGATGTTGGATATCCACTCAGGATATGTGGACACCATGATGATGCCAGCTTGAAATTGTTTCATAATTTCTTCTTTTACCTTTAAACTCCACTCAGGTTTTAATCGCCTGAGCTTTTGCTTAACTGGCTTGAATCCCTCTTTAATGGGAAGGTGATGAAGGACAATGTTAGTGGACAAACCCACCATGTCTTCATGAGACCATGCAAACACATCCTAGAATTGGGTTAATAGTGTAACCATGTCATTCCATTGGTTTGGGGTAAGGTCTGAACCAATCTGGATTAACTTAGGGCTTTCAAGATTCCGAGATTGAAAGAAGTGGTTTGATCAAGGTTGGGTTTAGGTTTGTCTTTGACCCATTCTTGAATTTCTGGAGGCACCTCAATGTCATCCTGTATATCCATCAAGGCTGAATTCATCTCTACATCAAAGGTACAATCCTTGTGGAGAAGAGGCACCGTATCAGCAAGTACAAGCACATCTAAATTTAGAGTCCTGAAACAAAATATGCTTTCACTTAGTATATATGAAATGTGTTGATCATACACAGTGTTAGCATATACTGGCAAAATAAAGCTGCTAATCTTGTCATGAGAAAAATAAGCGGTTATTATATCTACAGGGCAAAAAGAGTTTCTGCCCGCTTTACCCTTGACGACCAATGCAAGGAATGATGTTCCAATTGGCAAGAGCAAAGTCCGAGTGAATCGCAGTGATGGAGGGATTGTCATCATCCTCCTTGTCTCGAATGATGGCAATTATGTCTGGGAAATCATCGTCTGGGGTGTATCTGTTGGTATGCTCATCATGAACGATGATGCGTATGCCTGACATCATTCGGATGACGTCTTGCTTGATTCTTCGTTCCTCTTCTTCCACTGAGGGATTTGGAACAAAGTCTTCTTTCTCTTCACCGATGCAGACTTGGGAAATAACATAGCCATTACATTGGTGGCACCTTCTGAGGAGGTTGTGCGGACTCGAGTTTGAAGCGCAAAGATGAGCAGCCGCGTGGTTGAAAGTTTGAAGGAACCTTTGATGCTTATGAGGATTCCTATGACTAGAATGGCGAAATAGCCTAGCCAATTGTTCGGTTTGCACAGTTAATCGAATTGGGTAATTGATACCCTGGCAATCTTTACCTATCCCTTGTCCCGGTTTATGACCCAATGACATCATTTCTTGAGTAGCCGACATTACTTCGGCATAAATTTTGGGTTCGGGCAATGGCATTCCAATAACATAGTATTGGGTATTGCTTACTTCCAAGGCATGAAAACTGATTGGTTCAATGTCTGCATTGGCATTGATAAATGACATGTCCCCGTGTTGAAGACACTCTAGTTCAGCGTTGACCGTGACTAGGCTATTGTTGATAATTTATTTCAACTGTTGGTGAAGAGTGGAGGGGACTGCCCCAGCCATATGAATCCATGGTCACCCCAAGAGCAGGTTGTATCCCGAATCTATCTTGAGCACATGGAAAGATACGCAGAATGTATGAGGACCAATTTTGATTGGCAGCTCAATTGCTCCGACCGCATTCCGGCAGGCCCCATCAAAAGCTTTGATGATAATATGGCTACTCCGAATTCGGTTGAGATTGATATTCATTTTCACCAAGGTAGCGTATGGACAGATATTTAGAGAGGAACCTCCATCTATCAAGACTCCAGCTACCATATATCCGGAGGATAAGACTGCAATGTGCAACGGCTTGCAATGACCGGTCCCTTTGGGCGGTATGTCATCATCAGTGAAGGATATCACATTGTTATTGAAAATGTGATCAACCAGATGTTGAAATATTTCTGTATCAACTGATGTCGGTAGATAGGCCTCTTCTAAAACCTTCAGCAAGACCTTCCGGTGATTCTCGGAAGTTAGGACCAAGTCTAGAATTGATATTTATTGTGGAGCTTCTTTTAAGCTTAAAACCACCTTAGCTTTGTTATGACCCATAGTGCGGAGGAATTTTTCAATCTTCTCCATGGGTATTTTCTTCTTTGATTTGATGGTAGACTTCATCACCCGTTGGGGAAGATACGGTGGATTTTCCTTCGACACTGTAGCAGTTGTGTGTGAGGTGGATCCTTTACCTTCTCCACAATTCCATGGAACCTTGCGCAAGCTAACAATAGGATATTGTGCTCTATACGACAAGTTGATTGGCTCGGGAGCGGCCACTTTCAAAGGATTGTTGCTTCCTTTGAGTTGAATTGTTGGCATTGGAGTGATTTGTTAACCCCATCATTTTTAGTGGATATGACTGCTACCACACTTTTCCACTTAGTGGGACCTGGATTCTCACTTACACGTAACACAGTATCGTTGTCCGCTAGGCGCAGGACACCACTGTCAATGAGGTTTTGGATAAGGTGGCGGAGTGCCCAACATTCTTCTATGCTGTGACCACGAGACTGGGAGTGATATTGGCATACTCCATCGGAATTATACCTCCCTGAACGAGGGTTGATTGGAGGTAGAAGGGAACTGATCCTTCCTTCATTGATTAACATATGAAGGATTTCCTCCATAGGTTGGCCCAAATAGGTGAATTCCCTTTTGTTGGCAAAATCCCAACGGGCTTTGGCATTTGCTCTCTTTGTCACTTTGTCTTCCAACATTTCATTTTCTGAAAGTGACGATGGCATATTCATAACAAGAGGTAGGAGACTGGCATGCTCCTGGCTGATTAACTGACATGTCACTTGATGCTGATAAGTCATCTGTTTCGCCAATTGCTCAATTTACTTGCCTAAAGCTTTCATTTTTTGTTCCATTGTGAACTGGAACTTGGCATAATCCCATTTGTTATCACCATCTTTAGGGTCTGGGTGGATTCACAGCTAAAATTGGAACTCTGTCCGTTGCTCCAATTGATCATGTTGACCTCTTCTTCTTTGTGTTGAGGAAGAGGGTTGTCTTGAACGTGAGGCTGATCTGGTTTGGTGACCACGATTTCCCCATTGTCTATCAGGTCCTGGATCTTGTATTTCAAGGCCCAACAATCTTGAGTATCATGTCCAGGTGCCCCGGCATGATAAGCACATTTTCGAGTAGCATTGAAACCCCGCCCATTAGGGCTGGCTGGTGGAAGAAGATGCGTAATTTTCTTCTATGTTGTTAGAAGAGTTAGAATGTTCTCGAGGGTATCCCCTAAGGGTGTAAACACTCGAGAGCGTTTGACTTCTCCACCTTTTGGTATTGGAGGGTTCACAGACTGTGCTTGAAAGGGAGTGTAGTTTCTCCTTTGAATAGGCATGTTTTGATTGCCTTTTTGACCCTGTAGTATCAGGGAAACATCTTCCTCTTTCTTTTTATGGACCCTTCGGGGGTTGTTCCCATAATTTCCAGACTGGATGTGATCAGCAACAGCTTTGAGTACAGCTGGGTCTTGAATTTTTCTGGACTTCAAACCCATCTCAGCCATCTCCCCATGTTTGACCATTTCAGAAAATGGTTTACCGATGCCGGCTAAAACTCTTTCATAGAAAGGCGCTTCTTGTATGTCTATGAAAGTCATGACCATCTCTGATTCTGTCATGGAAGGATTAACTTGGGCAGCCAGGCGTCTCCACCTTTGAGCATACTCTTTGAAAGACTCGTTAGACTATTTCTTGATCTTGGTAACTTGATACCGATTAGGAGCCATCAGAGTTTAAAAGCTGTATTGAGTGAGGAAAGCATGTGCTAACTCTTTCCAGCTATGGATCTTTGAATTGTCTAATCTTGTGTACCACGCACGGGCTTCTCCAGTTAGACTTTTCTGGAACAATTGCATTCTGAGTTTTTCGTCCTCTGCATAAGATCCAAGTTCTCCAATAAACACCTTTAAATGTGTGTAAGGATCTCCTAACCCATCATATTTTTCGAAGTCAGGAGTTTTAAAGTTTTCTGGATAATGAACACCAAGGAAAATGCAAAGATAAGCATATGAAACACTCCCGTGTGTTCCAATTCCTTTGATAGCACAGAGGGTCTCTTCCATTTGAAGGACTTTCTTTTGATGTCACCAGTGTTTGGATCTCCAGTGGGATGGGCAGCATCATGAGTTTTGTTGGTCGTATCCAACTGCAGTTCAGGTATTGTAATGACCGGGATTCCTCCTTGTGTGGAGGATTCAGCATGTACGGGTATTTTGGGACCCTGATTGGACTGGTGTAATTCTTTGAGCAGAACAACCAAATCTATAATTTGTTTGCTTAATCCGTCGAATTCTTTGCGAGACACTAGATTAAGTTCAGTCTGGTCGGATGACGACATGATTGACTGTAGGCCTGTGGCTTTTTTGCATAGTTTAGTCTTTAGGGAATGGAAATTAACATGCTATGTGATGTGTCCATTTTAGGAATTTTATCCTGCAAAACGGCTATCAGCTGTTTGTAGCATGTTAAAATATGTATGTGTACACAGTTCTTCATATTTCTCATTACATGGAGATATATATGGAAGATAATTAAAAGTAATTTTGTTTACAAGTAATTTTGAAATGAGAGCATGAAGAGACTTTCCTCCATTTTGGGTTTATCAGAGGCTGACCTATCTTAGGTTACTCTCGCGACTTTTTGGCATGAAGGTTCCAAAATCATCGCAATCTACTTGACGGGAAGTTAATCCGGTCTTTTAACTGGAGCGAATTTGGGTGGTGCCTTTCACGAGCCTCGGAGAATTAGTCTTCTCACGAGTCCAGATGAATCAAACAAGCGGGATAGCCTCATGGTGGAGGGACCACGAACATACATTCACATACATCGCGTCTCACCACCGTATGAAAATGATGACATGTGCGAAGCACTTGTAAGACCTCGACTTTTATAAATAAAGATGAATTTTCTATAAATATTATTTTTGAATATTATGGAATAAATTTGATATAATGTTATAGTTGTGGGTAATATTTATAAATTTTACAAAAGTAAGCAAGTTGTTATAAAATATTAGTTTGGTTGGGGAATATTCTTTTTGTTTGGGAATATTAAATGCACTACTCAATCATTAGTGGACCCCACATTAACGGAAGTATTATCGTAGTTAGAAAGCGACAAAATTATCTTTCTATAAAAATAACTACGAGAGGTATTCTGTTAAAAGCTGTTGAACTACCGGTAGTAAAAGTACAAGAATAATCTGGCGTGGTTGCATAGTAGCACACTCGGTATTGATTATTGATGCTTACGTGAGAAGTCACTTAGCTATACTCAATTATTACTACGATGAATTCTTTGCATCATATCTCTTATATTATTGATTCAATTATTGTCACATTATCATCTCGTATAATATGTTATATTATTAATTGAGACGACAAGTTATAAATGATTAATAATTGTTGAAAGATTAAATATGTGTTGATTAAAAATAAAATGATTTGTGGTAATATTTATTCAATCCTTGATGTATATAAAGAGTCATTATGAGACGTTTGTGGTAAGTTTGATTATTTTATGGGGGCCCATATGTCATCATCTAAGAGTCTCTTCGTCGATAGTATTTACCTTTGTAAATAGTAATTACCTTTGTGAATAGTAATTACCTTCGTCGATAGTATTTACCTTTGTGAATAGTAATTACCTTTGTGAATAGTAATTACCTTTGTCAATAGTATTTACCTTCGTCAATAGTATTTACCTTTGTGAATAGTAATTACCTTTGTCGATAGTAATTACCTTCGTCGATAGTATTTACCTTCGTCGATAGTATTTACCTTTGTGAATAGTAATTACCTTTGTGAATAGTAATTACCTTCGTCAATAGTAATTACCCCTTCGCAAATAGTAGTTGTCCCTTGATATTACCAAGAGTTAACGCCTTCTTGATTGTTCCAAGGGTTAATTACCCCTTCATGAAATAGTAGTTGTCTCTTGATATTACCAAGAGTCATTTTGACCCTTCGTTAAGACCAAGAGCCACCCTCGGTTTTCTATAAATAGAAAGCTCATTCCTTCATTATTTCTTACGAATTCATTGAAACTACAGAGAGAGAAACTATAGAGAGAAAGAAGAAAAGTATTCTCGCTACTTCACTTTTCCAATATTCAGTTCTTCTAAGGTAAGGGATATTATTTGTTGTACTCGTAAGGGGTGTTATTCTTTCTTATTCATGAAGAGAACTTCATTATTCCATTCTTTATTATTACATTGGAATAACTTTTGTATACTGTGACATACCACTATACTTGGTGAAATCCTCTGTTATTCCATTTTTATTATTCTGTTGGAATAACTTTGTATACGTGGCATACCCTATACATAATCTGTGTCGTGGTTTACCCTATACTTGGTGACATTCTTCTTATTATTACGTCTTTATTATTTTGTTGGAACATCACATGCGTGTGTTTTACTAATCGGACTGGTTCCGCCTTTATTATTATTCTGTTGGAACATCCTGTCTGCATGTGTTTTACACCTACCTGGTTAAAATCTTTATCATTACTCGCTGGAATATCCTATCTCGTGTGTTTTACACCGGATCTGGGTTCCATCTTTATTATTCTTCATGGAACATCCAGCCGGTGTGAATTTCACCGACTGGTTCCGATTATTATTATTCTGTTGGAATAACTTTATCTATGTGAAGTCCGCATGCATGGTGATTTCTTTTGTTATTCCATTCTTTATTATACCCAGGTTGGTTAAAACTTTGACTTCTATACTCCATGAATTTAGTGGAATATCCTTGATATTTAAGCTTCATCCAAAGATTTTTAATGAAATTATTTTTCGAGCATTCTTGAATTTTACTCTACAAAACAATGATCATGTTGACAATTTGGGCGTTAATAATTCTGGATAAAATAATTCTTGAACTTGTTTTATTGAATTATTATGTCATTGTCATCATCCTCATGTTATATTATGTTATCTTTGGCTTACGTGCATAGATGAACTTAGTATGATTATGACGAGGGATCATTCGGTATATAATCATGGCTTGATATAAATGATGTGACAAAAGTCCTCGGTGGCTCATGTAATGCGATGATGGATAGTTTTTGGTATGATTATGACCGGGGTGATTCGGTATAGTCATGACCATAGATAATTTGATGAAAATCCTTGGCCAGTGAATACGGGGATGATTAGATATTGTGGTTTATTCATTAAACCGAGTCTTAGTGATAAAAATTGATGAAAACCTTTTAAAACCTAAAAGATAGTAGACTTTATTTTCTACTTGACTCTTTTAATGGATTGCATATTCATTACTGAGCTTAAACCGGTTGTCTATTGTATTTTATCGGTTTAACATTGTTGAAGACTATTGATAATTTATTCTCGCATTATCTTAGTTATAATATTTCTTCTTTGGCTAGTTGAGCTCACCCTTTCTTTCACCGTTTCTCTTGTGAAATGAGAATATAGTTGGAACGAGTCGGGGAAAAGAGTGATGGTCCCAAAGATAGCATTAGTAGTCCTCACTATTCTGTTAAATAGTGTGACAATAAATGTAATGAGGACTCCTTGAGTATGGATATTGTCTAAATGACAATATTCCTATTAGAACTCTCAGTTTATGTATTGTCGTATGTTACACGACAGATGTATAATTAAGTTTGTATTTGAATTTATGTACCATGTAAGTGGCGACCCAAGATGGGTGACGTATACCTAATTTTGGGGGCGTCACAACACTAATATCACAAGCAGATATGGTGCGAAGCACTAATATCACATGAAGTTATGGTGCGAAGCACTAAGTGCAATAAGGAAATGCATTCGTACACATTCATCAAATGTAAATGCAACATCCACACACAAGCAGATAACAGTTTTGAAAATATTGTGATAGCGGCTTAAGTCCTCTTACTGGAGTCCCCAGCAGAGTCGCCACCTGTCGACATCGGGATTTTTAGATGTCCCTTTCCGTTACTTGTTCTTTGGTGTTCTCATTTTAGGTGAGATTTGTTTGAAAAAACAAGTGAAAAAGGTTCGACATGTATAATGTCGACGATGGACTGTTAAGAGTCGCCAGTTGGTTTTTTAAATAGTTGTACCAACACAACCGAGAAAAGGTTTGCACATTGACCCGATAATGTGACATCAATAAATGAATTCGGTGAAACCGAGATTCATTAGGGTCCGGGACTTGGTTATCTTGGAGGAAGGTGTTAGGCACCCCAGACATCCGTGTTACCACAGGTGATCGCCTCTTTTTTCAAGAAACTATTATCTGAATGTGTGTGTGTGTGTCAATGTGTTTGTTATTTGGAAGTAGTCACGAGGCCTCGTTCGCACTTATATACACTGTGGTTTGAATTTATGTAAAAATTCGGTTTTAAGCAATATATGGCGGCGATGTTTTTTATAAAAGAGGTTTTTCAAACCACGATGCTCAATAGTAATTGAGACCTTTTACACTCCCATTTTATTAAGTGCTCGGCTTGATTGATTTTATTTTACAGATGCGAGGCATCCGTATGAAAATAATGTAAAAAATAATGCCGACTTCTTCGTGCGTATGGAAACCATCTGAGGAAAATCAGACATCGCAGAATAATTTACAAGCTGCTTACAGCTGAAAATGTCCACCACGGGAACCGAATCTAGATCCAATAGGCTGAATCTGTGATCACATGATTCCTAGGCGCATAAGATACCGCAATTTGTATGAAAGCAGTAAGTAGGTATATATATAAAAGCTGTAAATATATATATACAGACATGATCACCAACCACGAAGCACCTCCATGGGGGATCAAAAATGTAAATAAAGCTGTTAAAAGATATCAACTGCCACGGAGGAAACTCCAGGCGGGACAAAATGTAAATAAAGCTGTAAATACGGTCAACCGCCACGAAGGGAACTCCAGGCGAGACAAAATATAAATAAAACTGTGCAAAGCGATCAACTGCCACGAAGTAAACTCCAGGCAGGACAAAACGTAAATAAAGCTGTAAAAGCGATCAACCATCATGAAGTACACTCCAGGTGGGATGAAATATATATATATATATATATATATATATATATACATTTATATATATTAGCGTAGTAATAGAACTTTGTTCGATGAGCTGAACTTTGTTACGGAGCGTTTACTAAATATATATATATATATATATATATATATATTAAAACAAATAAACGCTCCCGCATCAAGTTGCAGGCTCATCGAACAAAAGTTCACTCACGCTAATATATATAATTGTATATATATATATATATATATATATATATAAAGCAAATAAACGCTCCGCATCAAGTTCAGGCTCATCGAACAAAGTTCGACACACGATTCATATATATATATAAATATATATATAGAAAAGCGAATAAATGCTCGGGCATCAAGTTCAAAATTTGAATCGAGGCATAACTCGATAATGTTAGTCAATATATATATATATATATATATATATATATATATATATATATATATATATATAAGTAAAAAAAAACCGCGGACCAAAGTCCGGGCAAAAGCGCACAACACGACTCTCAACGTGAAGAAGGGTGTGTGCACAGATGAAGAGAAAGACTCTAAAGTGTGTGAGAAGGCTTACAGTTGACTGCCAAAGAAGACTTCTATATCTTTAGAGTGGATAAACACTGGCTTTTGTAGGTACAAAAAGGCTATACATGAGCTCACAAGTGTTTAACATGAGAAAGTACACTGTATGGGGTGAGTGCAGAGCAAATTAGGCAAGGCTTTCTCGCCGTTTTCTCTTGCAAAATGGGCAGCCCAAGCCCTCTATTTATAGACGATTTAGCAGTAGTGTACCAGAGAAAACCGGGTGGGCTGGGTTTTTCCTCGGGTTGTCTCAAAGCACGTGCACTTTTCGAACCTTTGTAATGTCAACTCGAACTTTAAGAAGTGCAATCCGGGCATCCGTTTGAGGTATACAAGACCTATTTCGGACCGCCATTGTCGAGAGTTGTACGATGGCATGGGATTAGAGTTTGTACAAAGTCATTTAAAATGGGACGATGCCCTCCGGTCTTCAAGCTTCAACTTTCATCCGTTACCCCGCACAATAGTCACTCGGGATTGGTTAGTCTTGTGGGACATCATTGCATAGAGATGTTGAGATGACATGGCATGGCATCGCGTTGGTGAGATGACGATGTTGCCCCTCACCGGTGTTATCGCCGGATTGGGTTGATCATGAGCGTGCGTTGCTCGAGCTTCACTGAGATTGAATCTAACTGCAATTTGTTGAAGGTCCTCATTATCATCTTTGAGGTGTGTCTATCTTCCCGATGTTATCGTCGGGTTGGTACATTGTATCTCGTTTGTGAGCGTCGAGATTGAAGCTGGTGGCATTTGAAACAAGCATTTCCGGGGTTATCGCCGAAACTGTATTCCTTGGGGTTATCACCAAGGTTGGTGGCTATTCCCATGGTTGGGACTGAGACTGGATACCTCGGGGTTATCTCCGAGATTAATCGGTCTTCTCTGGTTTGTGTTCCGGTATTGGATCTGCACGCCTCGAGGTTAGATCCGAGGTTGGATTTGTTACGCCCAAAGTGATCTGGGGTTGATGCTGAACTTTCGGTAGTATCCGGTATGGATATGGATTGTCTTTCAGGGTTCCCTCTTAAAAGACGAATATGTCCTCTTGCAATGTTAGTGACAGTAGCACGGAAAATTTCGAGTGTCTACAGGTACCTTACATAAAGGTACAGTCAATAACTGTTTTAGAAATTAAAATATTTGGAAAATGCTCAAGAAAACCTTCGTACATGGGAGGCCATGCGTCTAAGTTAACAAATGACTCGAGAATTATCGTTGGTTGACCTAATAGTCCCCAAAATAAAATGAGAAGATTGATATCATGTTCTTTCCAGTGGTGACTTTTCTCTTGACATATAATTATCTCCATTGTCTCTAATTGAGAATTATATTTCAACCAAACTCCAAGATTATATAGGTAGTGCTCGTAGATATACTCAGCAAGCGGATGTGCATAACCCTGTCTTATGATAACACGAAGTCTTATGTCATTAGACATCTTGTATGGCAGTGGAAAAACACCTTTCCAAAGTTGGATTCGCCTCACCCTATTTGATTCACCAAATATAACTATTAAATGACGTCTAAAATACAACACACTAATCTAAAGTTCTCAATAAAATTATTTTCATACTGTTTAGGGTGAACCTCAAAAGCTATAGACCATCATTCTATTCCCCTGTTACCCCGCTCGACCCAGCTACACTTTTATTACCTGAAAGGAATTGTGAAGCAAAAGGGTGAGCACAACTAGCCCATCAAAGAATATCAAGACTAAAGATAATTAAATTATCAATAGCCTTCGTCAGTGATAAATCAGAGATTTAGAACATATGGTAGATGATAAAACTTTTCAACCATAGTTGCAGCGGAACGAGGAATCTATTAGAAGAGTCAAATAGATCATAAAGTCTATTATCTTCTTCATGTTAAAAGTCCACCAACAATGTTTTATCCATGTAACATCAATCAACCGTTCCTGTCCACAATCATGTGAATAACTCATAATCATAATTGTGGTTCTAAATTTCTCTTCGCACCCAAGACGAAGATAATTTTCATCACCTGTCTTTACTTGAAACATCAAAGATCATGGTTATACCAAATCATAATTCCTGTTCATACTCAGACTAATAAATTCATCTTTGCACTATGACCCAAAGATATTCATTAACAATTCATCTTCGCACTACATGCCAAAGACATGCAACTGTATTTTAGAAGAGTCAAGTAGAGCATGATATCTACTATCTTCTACGAATTAAAAGTTTATTACCAATATTTTATCGCTGAGACTCAGCTTAATAAATAATCCACATCACCGAATTATCCATGTATTACGGCCAATGATATTCGTTACTATCACATCCATGAATTATCCATGCACTACGACCAATGATATTCATTATTATCACATCTATGAATTAATATTTTATCGCTGAGACTCATCTCAATAATTACTCCACTTCATTGAATCATCCACTACTAAAAAAATGGTCATTTGTGATGGCCAAAATCCATCATAAAAAGTATCACGACCAACGATATTCATTAGTATCACGACCATGAATTATCCCTACATTATAGGCCAATGATATTCATTAGTATCACGACCATGAATTATTCATGCACTACGGGCCAAGAATATTCGTGTTTTCATCAACGGTTATGATCACACCATAAACCAATTCATCTTTGCACCCTTGGCCGAAGAGAACCCATGGTCATGATTATACCAAAAATTATCCATCAATGCATTACGGTTCAATGAGGACTTTTACCACATCATTTATAACATCACGGTCATGATTATACCGAATAATCCCTGGTCATAATCATACCAAGTCCATCTATGCACTATGGCCATAGATGACTTTCATCATAATATAATCATGAGGATGATGACAATGATATAATAATTCAATCAAATAAAAGTAAAGGATAAATATTGAAGACTTTAACAATTTAATTTATTCAGAATTTAATAATGTCCAGATTGTCAACATGATACTGCTTTCTGAAGTAAAATTCAAGAATAATAATGTATCAAAAATGATTTGGACCGAAAAGAAATCAATTTTTGTCATGAATAGTACCCCGTGAATAATAACTCATGAATAGTAACTCGTGAATAGTAATTCGTGAATAATAACTCGTGAATAGTAACTCATGATTAGTAACTCGTGAATAGTATCCCGTGAATAGTACTTCGTCATGAAAAAGTTAAAACTTATCAAGAATGCCCAAAATAATATTTCCATGAAAATATACTAGATGAAGTGCAAATATCAAGGATATTCTACAAATTTCATGGAGTGTAGAAGCCAAAACTTTAACCAAATGAGTATAGAATTCGAAATCTGAAACGAATTAATATTACTTACATACTACAGAGTATAGAAGAAAATATTATTTCAAGCGAATATTAAACAAAAATAACATCTCTTACGAATATTAAACGAAAATAATATTCATTACGAATATTAAACGAAAATAATATTCCTTACGAATATTGAACGAAAATAATATTCATACGAATACGAAAAATAATATCTCTTCAGAATATGAAATAAATAATACTCCATACCTTAAAAAGAAGAGTATTCCAACTGGTATAGCGAATATATTCTTGAAGAAAACTTTAACTGTTTTCTACACTCAAAGCTTCCTAAAACTCGGAAGAAATACGTTTAATATTATAGAAGAAGAATTCTCTGATTTTGGTGTGATTTTTATTTCTAACTAAGCATCCTATTTATAGGAGAATGGAAAGGATACTATTTAGGAAAATAATCACGTGTGCACAGTTAACAGATTTCACGGACGTTCTGCTGAATTAATTTTTTTTTTATTTTACTATGCAAACACTATGCAACCACTATGCAAACACTATGCATAATAAAATATAATATATTCTATTTTTTCAAATAAAACAAAACTTATTATAATAATTATATTAATAATAATAATAATAATATTACAACTCTCTTCCTTCCACGCTTCCTCCCACCCCCATTTAATCCACGACACACACACACACACACACACACACACACACACACACACATATATATATATATATATATATATATATATATATATATATATATATATATATATATAAAGTACTTACCTCTTTCCCACGCCATTCCCAATTTTCAGATTTCAGATTTTTAACACATATGAGCCCCACATGTGTGCCCCACCTTTATTATTTTAAATAATTTTCTATCAATTATTTTGAAAAATAGGTAAATGGGGGTCCATAAAATAAGCAAAATTCACACAAATACATCATATAAATCTCCTTAATATTTTTAACAACATTTTCATTTTTGAATTTTCGAAGTTTTACTTTTTGACCAAAAAGTCAACCCCGACAAATTTTGTGTTTATAGTCTATTTGTACTAATTTCATCATTCCGGACTCAAATATCACCTCCACGTCTCCAAATTCAACTCCGAACTCAAATTCTATTTTTAATAACATTTATTCATTATTATTATAACTCGCAATATTAACAACCAAATTGTTTCCAGGAAAGAAGGGGCTTTCCGATAAGGATTTCTCCCTATTGGCGTGCAATTAGGTGACCAAACCCCTTTCATCGATAGAACTTTCTAGACATTGTTAATTATTCATATAATAATTAGAATAACTTGTCATCTTAATTATTGATTTAATAATATATAAAATATTGACAATAATTGAATCAAATAACGTGAGATACTATGCAGCAATTACTATATCAATAATTGAACAAAACTGAGTGACTTTGCATGTAAGCATCAATAATCAATACTGTGTGCTACTATGCAACCACGCGTATTACTGTACTTTTATCACCGATTATTTTATGACAATTTGTTTACTTTGAAATTTTTTCAAATATCACCCTTAATTTTAACTTTTTATCAATTTAACTATTTACTAAATAAAATAATAATTATAAGAAAATTGAATACTTTCATTTCATAAAATTTGGGATCTCACAATCTCCCCTCCTTATGAAATTTTGCCCTCAAAATACACGTACCTGGTAGTTCGAAGAGATGAGAATACCTTGCTTTCTTTTCAGATTGTACCTTCCCGATTATTTCCTCTCTATCATGATTTTCCCATTGCTCATCTCCTATATTTCATATATCATTCTAGAATATATCTTCAAAAAAAGGTTAATTGACATATCACAATTTGTTAACTTATCAAGTAAAAATTTCAGCTTAGGTAAGTCACACACTACCGAAGTATATTACTCGTCTCTCCCCTCCTAGTTCTAGACTCATATCTCCGCCAGCGACCATATCCCTAAGCTCTGATACCAAATGTGACGCCCCCCAAAATAGGTATACGTCACCCATCTTTAGTCGCCAGAAAAAACACTACTCACAACTCCATTTATAAAACTGTATAGCAAAATACGACCACAGTTAAACTATGAATTTTAATACAACTATATGTAACTCTCATAGTGCCTCGACCATAACACTTTACAATTGTACCTTACATAAAGGTACAGTCAATAACTGTTTTAGAAATTAAAATCTTTGGAAAATGCTCAAGAAAACCTTCGTACATGGGAGGCCATGCGTCTAAGTTAACATATGACTCGAGAATTATCCTTGGTTGACCTAATAGTCCACAAAATAAAATGTGAAGATTGCTATCATGTTCTTTCCAGTGGTGACTTTTCTCTTGACATATAATTATCTCTATTGTCTCCAATTGAGAATTATATTTCAACCAAACTCCAAGATTATATAGATAGTGTTCATAGATATACTCAGCAAGTGGATGAGCACAACCCTGTCTTATGATAACACGAAGTTGTATATCATTAGACATCTTGTATGGTAGTGGCAAAAGACCCTTCTAAAGTTGGATTCACCTCACCCTATTTGATTCATCAAATATAACTATTAAATGACATATAAAATACAACACACTTATCTAAAGTTCTCAATAAAATTATTTCCATACTGTTTAGGGAGAACCTCAACAGCTATAGACCATCATTCTATTCCCTACATACCCATTTCAACCCGACTACACTTTTATTACACGAAAGGAATTGTGAAGCAAAAGGGTTAAACACAACTAGCCCAAAGAAAGAATATCATGACTAAAGATAATTAAATTATCAATAGCCTTCGTCAGTGATAAATCAGAGATTTAGAACATATGGTAGATGATAAAACTTTTCAACCATAGTTGCAGCGGAACGAGCAATCCATTAGAAGAGTCAAATAGATCATAAAGTCTATTATCTTCTCCATTTAAAAGTCCACCAACAATGTTTTATCCCTGTAACATCAATCAACCGTTCCTGTCCACAATCATGTGAATAACTCATAATCATAATTGTGGTTCTAAATTTCTCTTCACACCCAAGACGAAGATAATTTTCATCACCTGTCTTTACCTGAAACATCAAAGATCATGGTTATACCAAATCATAATTCTTGTTCATACTCATACTAATAAATTCATCTTTGCAATACGACCCAAAGATATTCGTTAACAGTTCATCTTTGCACTACATGCCAAAGACATGCAACTATATTTTAGAAGAGTCAAGTAGAGCATGTTATCTACTATCTTCTACGAATTAAAAGTTTATTATCAATATTTTATCGATGAGACTCATCTCAATAAATAATCTACATCACCGAATTATCCATGCACTACGGCCAAGGATATTTGTTAGTATCACATCCATGAATTATCCATGCACTACGGCCAATGATATTCATTATTATCGCATCCATGAATTAATATTTCATCGCTGAGACTCAGCTCAAGAATTACTCCACTTCATCGAATCATCCCTGCACCACAGGCCAAGGATATTCATTAGTATCACGACCACAGATTATCCATACACTACGGGCTAAGGATATTCGTGTTTTCATCAACGGTCATGATCACACCATAAAACAATTCATCTTTGCACCCTTGGCCGAAGAGAACCCATGGTTATGATCATACCAAAAACTGTCCATCAATGAATTATGGGCCAATGAGGACTTTTACCACATCATTTATAACATTACGGTCATGATTACACCGAATAATCCCTGGTCATAATCATACAAAGTCCATCTATGCACTACGGCCATAGATGACTTTCATCATAATATAATCATGAGGATGATGACAATGATATAATAATTCAATCAAATAAAAGTAAAGGATCAATATCGAAGACTTTAACAAATTAATTTATTCAGAATTCAGTAATGTCCATATTGTCAACATGACATTGCTTTTTGGAGTAAAATTCAAGAATAATAATGTATCAAAAATGATTTGGACCGAAAAGAAATCAATTTTTGTCATGAATAGTACCCCGTGAATAGTAATGCATGAATAGTAACTCGTGAATAGTAACTCGTGAATAGTAACTCATGTATAGTAACTCATGAATAGTAACTCGTGAATAGTAACTCGATAGTAATTCGGGAATAGTATCCCGTGAATAGTACTTCGTCATGAAAAAGTTAAAACTTATCAAGAATGTCCAGAATAATATTTTCATGAAAAGATACTAGATGAAGCGCAAATATCAAGAATATTCTACTAATTTCATAGAGTATAGAAGCCAAATATTTAACCAAATGAGTATAGAATTTGAAATCTGAAACGAAATAATATTACTTATATACTACAGAGTATGGAAGAAAAATATTATTTCAAGCGAATATTGAAAAAAAATAACATCCCTCACGAATATTAAACTAAAATAATATTCATTACGAATATTAAACGAAAATAATATTCATTACGAATATTAAACGAAAATAATATTCATACGAATAGGAAAAATAATATCTCTTTAGAATATGAAATAAATAATACCCTTACCTTAAAAAGAAGAGTATTCCAACTGGTATAGCGGATATATTCTTGAAGAAAACTTTTACTATTTTCTACACTCAAAGCTTCCTAAAACTCGAAAGAAATACGTTCAATATTATAGAAGAAGAATTCTCTGATTCTGGTGTGATTTTCAATTCTAACTAAGCTTCCTATTTATAGGAGAATGGAAAGGATACTATTTAGAAAAATAATCATGTGTGCACAATAAACAGAATTCACAGACGTTCTGCTGAATTTTAAAAAAAAATTGATTTTACTATGCAAATACTATGCAGCCACTATGCAAACACTATGCATAATAAAATATAATATATTCTATTTTTTCATATAAAACAAAACTTATTATAATAATTATAATTATAATAATAATAATATTACAACTCCCTTCCTTCCACGTTTCCCCCCCCCCATTTAATCCACGACACACACACACACACACACACACACACGATATATATATATATATATATATATATATATATATAATGTACTTACCTCTTTCCTACGCCATTCCCAATTTTTAGATTTTAAATTTTCAACATATATGGGCCCACACGTGGCCCCAACATGTGTGCCCCACCTTTATTATATTAAATAATTTTATACCGATTATTTTGAAAAATGGGTAAATGGGGGTCCATAAAATAAGAAATATTTACACAAATACCTCATAAAAATCTCCTCAATATTTTTAACAACATTTTTATTTTTGAATTTTCAAAGTTTGACTTTTTTTTGGAAAAGTCAACTGTTGACTTTTTGACCAAAAAGTTAACCCTGACAAATTTTTTGTTTATAATCTATTTGTACTAATTTCATCATTCCGGACTCAAATATCACGTCCGCGTCTCTAAATTCAACTCCGAACTCAAATTCGATTTTTAATAACATTTATTCATTATTATTATAACTCACAATATTAACAACCAGATCGTTCCCAGGAAAGAGGGGGCTTTCCAATAAGGATTTCTCCCTATTGGCACACAATTAGGTGACCAAACCCCTTTCATCTACAGAACTTTCTAGACATTGTTAATTATGCATATAATAATTAGAATAACTTGTCATCTCAATTATTGATTTAATAATATATAAAATATTGACAATAATTGAATCAAATAACATGAGATACTATGCAACAATTACTGTACCAATAATTCAACAAAACTGAGTGACTTATCACGTAAGCATCAATAATCAATATCGTCTGCTACTATGCAACCACGCGTATTACTGTACTTTTATCACCGATTATTTTATGACAATTTGTTTACTTTGAAATTTTTTCAAATATCACCCTTAATTTTAACCTTTTATCAATTTAACCATTTACTAAATAAAATAATAATTATAAGAAAATTGAATACTTTCATTTCATAAAATTTGGGATCTCACAGTAACTATTAACTCAAAGGTTCTTTTATGATTAATGTTAAAATCTATATCATCTGGAAAGTCGTTGATCGATAGGGAGGCTTATCCCTATTGTAGAATAAATATTATTTATTTAAATAAATAAATTATTTAATTTATTTATTTAAATAAGATTAAATATTCTAATTAATTTATTCACAACCGGTTTAATATGGAGAACCTAAAGGATCACACCATAAAAGGAAGAATAATTATTTAAGAAGTTTATGGCATAATCGTAATAATATAGTTAAATATATTTAATTTAATCTATGGTGATAGAATAAATTAAATAGCTTAATATTTATTATTTAATATTTTAGAAATATTAAATATAAATTAATAAGAGGAGTCTTATTAATATTATTACAATTATTATTATTTTAATTTCTAAAAGAGTTTAGGAAGTAATTTAATATAAGTACTCTCATTTATTCCTAATAGGATTAGGAGGAAAATTAGTTAAAGGAATTTAATTAATTATCCCTAATAAGATTTGGGGAGCCCATTTAATTAAAAGAGTTTAATTAAATAAATAATACCTTATTTTAATTAAATAGGGTTACCTGATATCTTTATAAGAGGAGTCTTATATCAGATATCAAACAGACGTAATTCCAAGTTGTTGGAGAGTGCCCCCCTTTTTCTATAGAGATATGATAAGTGGGTTTTATACCTACTTATCGAATATCAATTCACGTGAACTATGCCTATCTCAAGTATATTTTAGTGTGTTTTTAGTTGCATTTTGTTTATTTTGTATTGCATTTACTTAGAACTCCCTTTGGTGTAAAAGTGCATGATATGGCACACGTTGGCGATGGTGAGTGGCATGTGATCGATGAAGGCACATCATGAGGATAAAGTGGAGAAAGGAGACTAAGCATGGGTGGACAGAAGAATGAACATCACAAAGGAATGAAAGCGTGAGGAAAGAACGTGCAGTAATAGTAGAACTCGTAACCAACATCTGCGAGGTTTACGCCACTAAATAGTTTTATACACGCGCGTGCCGCCGCGATTTATCGGGTTTGACAGATTTTGAAGACGCACGCCCACGCGCAGAAGACAAAGGAGGAGGCCGCGCAGCATGCCACGATGATCTTCTTCTTGAAATGCTTTTATTTTAATTTAAATTTTAAGGGTTGTAATCGATTTAAAAAGTATTCTGACTGGTGTCAGACGTAGCATTCAGTTTTTTATGTGTTTTTTATATTCGTAACTAGGGTTTACGCTTGGAGACTATTCCAACGTGAAACCAATAAGAGATTTTGTATTTTCTACTCCTTCTTTAGATTTCAGTAATTGTGGATGTTTTACATTAGTTTTACTGGATATTATTAAGGATTTGCACATTACATTGGGTTTGCAATTAGCAATTGGGTTTGATCGAATCTTTCTTCTCTCTTTCTCAATTGTTGGCTTATTATCCATGTGTAGTGTTGATCCCATAATGGCTTTTGGTTCAGTCATGAACTAAACTCAATTATGGAATTCTAACGGATTTTAATATGTAGTTTAATTGATTGCTTGAGTGCTGGACTGTTTTACATAACTTACAAAATTTCTATCATGGTTGTTTTGCATACATGAATGATTGATCACCATTCGTTTTTAGTACTTGTATGGAGTTAAAAAATGACATGCGAGTATGGATTGTAATCATGATAACATGCGTATATAGGGCTGTTTTGCATAGCTTTGTATTTCGTGAACCAGGTAGACATATATTGTTTCACCGTATGAGTTAAAATAAGGGCTTGTGCTTAAATTCAATATGGTTGCAATTTCATATAGACATATAGTGATTTTGGTTATATTGATGATTACACGGTGTCTATCACATGTGGATACTGTGTAAGTAGGTCATAGTACATTGAAAAATGGCTATGGCAATATTAGTGTCCTTGGCTACTTTCCTGAGATATGTAAACAATATTGCATGATGGTGATATTTAGATGAAGTATTAAATGATGTTAGGATCCCATTATCTCCGGACTTGATTTATTACCTTATTATTCTTGTTATTTGCAATTAGAAAAATTCACAATTATAATCATTAGTTTAAGCATATAAAATACGGTGATTTAATTAATGCATAGTGGTTTAAATTAGACAACTTTCCCTGTGGATCGATACTCGACTTACTCTGTATTATTTGTTGACGCATGTATACTTGCATGTGTTAGAGCTCTTTTGTGAGAACTAAAAAAGAGGTAACAAGATAGGAAAAACTAGGGTTTGAGCCAATACACCCTTCTTCTTGAAAATTGTTCTTACTTGGTGGATCACCTCTAGAGGCCATACACTTGGGTGGCTAACATTGATAAAAGGAAAGAATCTACCTGAAGATTCAAGGAGATCGCGTAGAAGTAGGAGGTGAACTCATACCTGTGGAAGCTTGTATCTACAAGGGTATGATTCCATAACTTCTTGGTCTTTATTTTAATTAATAATATGCATAAAGGATGATCCGGGTAATTGGTTTGTGAAAAATTTTAAAATTTGATTTTATTTTGCTTCCGCTATTTTTGCAATTTGATTGCTACTTTAATTTTCACAAAACCTTACACAAATCATGGTTGTTGAAGAGGATCGTGAGAAAACTGCATTCATCACTCCTTGTGGAACCATTTGCTACAGACGGTTGTCATTCAGCCTCATCATTACCGGAGCTACCTATCAGCGAGCTATGATGGCTCTTTTCCATGACTTAATTCACAAAGGGAGGAAGACCACCTAGACTATCTCCGCCTATACCATTTCTATAATGTGGCGCCCCAATAATACTAATAATAATAACCAATAATATAAAATTCAAACTTAAAATTACATATATGCATCAAAGTTTACTCCCAGTGCACGAGACCTTTAAACATTCATTACATCATAGATAATAAAGTATCATTGTCTTAATAAACTATAACTATTACACAACATAATATAAATCTCATTCAAACAACTTTCCTTTCCCTTGTTCTCGCCAACCTTTTGGTTGATCATACTTAATCGAAAACATTTAAATTTAAAGCAAGAATGAGCATTGAATTGCCCAAAACAAGTAATAACAACAATATATATTAGCCGAAAGAATTAAATGTTTTCTTTGAAATACACTTCAACAACGAATCAACAGCTGTGAAAGTAAGTCAACCAATAATAACAACATATCACTTCCATATGTAATCTTTGAAACTACGTATGACTATAACCGGAGATCATTCGATGACTATGAACATTTTTTTCATTTTCGCTAGGGTTTAGCGTAACTTCATCTCGCAAACCGTCATAACTTACTTTTACACGAGGTGATCTCGCCCAATGTGCCCTCAGTATTGATCAATACTACTACATGCAAGAACGATATTATCGTTCACTCTATCCACCTTAGGTGCACAAAAGTTTCCCATATTCGGGATGTTCATACTTAGTCGGGAATCCAAACCAAAACAATCTGGTTGGATACAATAACGTTCTATCTTGTTCAACAATATTTTTATGTCTAGCTGAATCAAATAGCTTAGACGGCTTTTAAGTCAACGTATACATACTTGAAATCAATAAGTATGTATCAACATATGATTAAATACAATGGTTATCCAAGTGGGGACACTTGTCTAACCCTATATATACGAATTAACGAATGTAATAAATATCCAAATTATATAATAATACAATGATCGGATAATGTAAGAACTTGTATGAATACAAAGATTGGATACATAATCAATAATAATAGAGTTAATAATCTGGCACAATAATAATATAATTCTGAAACTTTCTTACTCATGTCCATTGCATAAAGGAAATGCAAAGGTAGGATACTTGCACAATGTAAATAATAGATCAGATACTTGCTCAATAATAATTGGAGTAAGTTTAGGAAACTTGCATAACATGATATACCTGTTTGCACGAAATAAAAGTAGTGCATAAGGTTTAGATACTTGCCTGAGTTGTTGCTTACAATAACGCAACTTAGATTAATCTTTTATACAGCGACCTATCAGTAATAAGATCATTCGTTCAATTAGAATAATATATCGTAACACATAAGACTCGCTAATTCACAATTAAAGACATAACCTAATCACTTTGTCACATATATCTAACAATTATTGATTCACTAACAAACACATATCTAGTCAATTTATCTAAGTCCAAATCAATTTCTGAAATATTTCTAGTAAAATTGACGGCTTTATCGAATAAAATATCGAGTCTAAGACTCTATCGTGTAGTTCAATATTCGCTTTAGATATTTTAAATATCAATCATATTATTTTTCATAGCCTTATAATAATTTTTAAATAATTATTATACTTTATCATGAATTTTCAAACACCTAAATCATTATTAAATGATTTAAATATTAACTAATTCTATTATCATTAATATTTAATTAATATTAAACTATTAATGAAACTATTGCCAAAATATTAAAGTTATTTATAATAACTCAAAATATTTTTAAAGTATTAATATTACCCTTAAATGATTTTTAAAACATCAAAAATCATTTTAAATAATTACCATTAATATTAGAATATTAATTTATTATTTATCAAAATATTAAAAGTCATTAATTATAACTTAAAATATTTTAATTCATTTATTTCCTTTTAAATGATTTTTAAATCAATAAAACCATTTTTAAACTATTTATTTAATATAATTATTAAATAAACTTAATATCATTAATATTAAATTATTAATGAAATTTACCTTTAAATATCAAAAGTTATATTTTATAACTTAAAATATTTTTAAACTATTTATTTTTATTTTAAAATAATTTTAAATATTAAAATCATTTTTAATTAATTTATTTAATATAATTACTAAATAAATCTAATATCATTAATATTTAATAATTAATGAAACTTATCTTAAAATATTAAAAGTTATGTTTTATAACTTAAAATATTATTAAATACTTTATTATTATTTAAAATGATTTTTAATACCATAAAATCATTTTAATTAATTTATTTAATGCATTTATTAAATAATTTAAATACCAATAATATCCAAATAAATATTAATATTTATGAAAAATATGTCAAATTATTAAAAGTTAATTTTTATAACTTAAAATAATTTTTAAAACTGATTTTATAATTTTTGGGAATTTATTTCTATTTTTAATGTATTTTTCAGAATTTATAAAATAAAAATAATTATAACCGTCGCTATAGGCTATAGTGACACTTATCTGTCATGTTAGGTGTTCTTGGCCTCAAGAACACTGACAAGTCAGTGGTCGAGTTGCCCTGTTTGACCTAGTTTAATTCTTATCTCAAAATGTTTCTGGGCTACCTAATGGTCAGATCTTGTAGTGTTAATGTAACACTACATGAAACAACAAATATCCAGGTCATACTTCATCACAATCAAAATATATTAAACCTTGAACTAGTCATCGGGCGTGTTCATCATATTCGGGTCGCCTAAAAATTATAGTCACGGCTTGGTCAACGCCTTTTTCGGCCTTAAATCGATAACTGTCTCATGTTAAGTTTTTACGCTCGCTTCGGCTCATCTATCTAGACAAACCATCATAGAACATGTTCCAAGCCATGGTAAAGTCTAACAATAATTAATGAAAACGCGTTGGGGCTCACAAATTAGCAGAATAAAATCTGTTTCATCATTTCTAGGTTTTCCGTAAATGAAGAACAGATCGAGTATGCTACTTTGATCCTTATATCTCGCGTCAGTGTGTTTTCTTTATGTGATCTATTGATTTTAGTTGTAGATAACATGTAATACTATAGATCTAATAAATAAAACACATATAACATCAACAAAGAAAGTAGATTTAAGCTGGTCAAACCATGCCAGAAGACATGTTCTTGAGCTTTCTGGAATTTTCGAAAATGCATTTTTGGAACAAGTAGGCTAGTTTCACCTTCCACTGTGTTCAATATATTGGTGATTTAAGGGATCTACAAGCATTTATTCATAGTACCCATAACAAGCTACAACTTAGTTACAATAATGTAATCAAAACAACAACACACATAACATGATCTAGTACGCTTGAAAAGTTGTCGGTACTCGTCGGGCACGATCTGGTTTTCAGATTTGTAAAGTCATGCTTTCGGTCAACTAGGTTTGACCACCATAACTTTTAACATGTTCATGATCTAAACTAGCTTCAGTTCCGTGATCAAAGATCTCATAGCATACTACAACCCCAAAAAACATAAAACACATCAAATAATAAATGTGAGAGATCTACGACCTCGACTTTTGTCGCTCACGACACAAAATCATTTTTTCCCGATTTTTGAAAATGACAAATCCGAGCCTCTAGATGTTATGGATCTAATATCTAGCAACCCAAATCATCATTATATACTACATATTACATGTTTAACACAAAAAAACAAACATCTAACACTTTGATCAAGGTCAGATTTCTTCTAGGGTTCTTACCTCTTTGTGAACAAATTCTTGATTCTATGCTTCTGATTTGATGTTGTTGTTCGTGGGGCTTGATTGGGGACTGAACTAACACTATAATTTTGTGGGTTTGAGCTTGAGAGAGAATGGCTAAGTGTGGGTTGCATAAATGAGCTTTGTTTGCTTTTTTTCTCTCTTGAATCTATACAAATAAAGGTACAATGAAAAATGGTGAATGTAATGAATCGATAGCTAGCAATATAGGTAGATAGTAGGTAGGGTAGGGTGGCTTACGAGATCTTGGATAAGATTTGTCCAACAATAATTCAACTAATGGGACAAAAGGGCATTTTTGTAATTTCCTTTTAATCTCAAGGGTATTCTTGTCCAAGGTGCTTGAATCTAGGGTTTAATCACTAGATTTTACATTTTAAAGTTTCCCAAATAATTACTAGGGTTTGAAAATTAAAATTAAAGTGTAATAAAATTTTAAATTAAAACACACTAATTAAATTAGGGTTTTTAATAAAAATTAGTGTTTAAATAATTAGGGTTCCTTAATTATCATTAGGGTTCCCTAAATTAACAATTAGGGTTTCTAATTATCATTATAATTCACAAAAATAATAATTTGGGTTTCTAAAATTTGCAATTAGGGTTCCTAATTAGCAAATTAGGGTTTTCAAATAAATAATTAGGGTTTCTCCTAATTACGTAAATTATATAATACATGTGTAAAATTCATATAACACAATTATTACTAGCCTTTAAACTCATAACCGAGTTTAACAATTAGGGTTTAATAATACGATATGAGGGTTTATGACCTAATTTACCATATTTGGCCCACCATTATCGGACTACACATATACAAAGACATATTTATAAAGATCTAAAAAAATTAAAATATAATTAATATTATATTATTATTCTCATCCATTGATCAATACCCAAATTTAGGGTTTGATTTCCATATCTTGGTTTATCTTTAATTAAGTTAAAATAATTAACTTAAATATTCTAACAAATTCATATAATAAAATATTTATTATTATAATTCTAATAATCATTTCATATATTATTTAAATAATATAAAATCATGTTTTCATGGAAAATAATTAATAAAAATATTTCTACTTAAAAAATTAATTACTATAGGAATATACTTTATAATGATCAATAATTCTAAAATAAAATTGTTTGAAATTATTCATGAAATAAATAATTTTATTTATCACATATATACATACACATTACTTGACACATATTCTCATCTTTAAAATAAAAAAAAAAAAATTAATATGCAAAATTTCTTATTTATTTATATAGAAAATATTCAGTTTATTACATTCACCCTCCCTTATAAGGATTCCGTCCCCTGAATCACCGTTTTAAAACTCATACTTATAAGGGTACATAGCATACATACATAGTCATTTCAAATAGATCTCGATCAGATTTGATCGAACCGATCTTTAACTATTCAACATAAAGCTTATCTACTTGATTAAACGAAAGTTCGATTGCTAAGAGAACTCAAATTCCTTCTTCAAAAATTTTTATAAAATAATTTATTATATATTGGAAAATCATATATATCGAAATATACAAGTTATACTGAATAATACCTGAGTTGCATTCTCTCACCGCCACCGTATATCATCGGACCGTCATATTGAAAACTCTCATGGTTGATTCTGCTGGTTTGTTTGTTGAAGTAGGTTCCGTTGTCACCAGAGTCCCGCCGCTTTTTCCTTTACTCGCTGCTCCTCGTATCCCTCCCTTTTTTCGGATAGTCTTTCACCTTATGCTCCGCTGATCCACACTTGAAACACCTCTTGTTCATCCTTGATTGGGGCGCTAGAGAGATATGTCCTCCCGCCCACACTTGTAACACACAAACTTACCCTTAAGACACTCTCCGAAAGTGATTCTTTCCACAATTCCCACAATCCGCGAACTTGTTTCTTTCCACCTCCTCGCATACTTCCGTATTCCCGAAATTATCTCCTTTTCTTTTTCCAAATTCTTATCGCCACTATTTTCTTCTCCTATTTAGCTTGATTTGCTTTCCACCAAAAATTCGCCTCCTTTCATCGATATAGGTGACAAAAGCTATCTTTTGCCCATCCACATTTCTAGTCATCACAAACATCTCTACAAGGTCAGTTGATCCTCTAAATCCTGGCGGTTCAATTGCCTTGAAGTCTTTGAAGTTTGTCGATCGATTATTTGGTTGATTTCCACTACCGGTGATCCATTTGTATATAGCTTGAGCGCCTATATTCACAAAATTTTGTGTCGGGTCTGGTTGTCCTCCAGCTTTGTCGATAGGTTCTTCTTCCTTTTGGTTTCGTTTACGTCTTGGCGGCATTATCTGATTAAATAAGATCATGTTCATCTAACTAATTCATCGTACTTTTCATAGCATAACACATAATGCTTTAAACATCTGTTATCCCCTTTGTGACATAAAAGTCAGGAATCGTTGCCACAACTTATACAAAAGTTGAGAATACTACTTTACACAGACATACTTATCGTATACTCATCATAGAATCATACATATTCAAATAACACTAAAACTACTCATTTCATACGCCTTCACTAAGGATCAATTACTTAGCATTCTATATATTTCTATTATCCTCAATAATCCATTCTCACATAACTATACCTAGTTCGTCAAACCTTCCACACCATTATGAGTTTAAGAACTCACCACAAACATATGAGTTCAAGAACTCGAGCTTGATCTTTTATCCTCAGAATTATACTCTACCTATCACCATACTATCATTTCGGGTCCAAGATTACACTTTCACAGATAATCACCTCATTGAGGTAGCTTTTCAATGTGAGCCTCTATTTCAGCTATTGGCTTTGATATTGGCTCTATGCTTATGGAGGTTGACTCTTCTTTTACGACCCGAGGGTATGCTAATCCTTATCTCACATAACATCTACACACTAACTATCTGATTATTAACATATAGTATATACACACAATTAATAATTTTATATAAGTTATCTTTTATTTTGTTTAACGATGAATTTATTCAATTCATCTCCTTTAAACTCTAAATGAGTTATTTATATTTTCAACGCTTCCTCTGTTTCTAAGGTTATAGCCTAAGGTCGATCCCACCTAAGGTTTCTAACCCTAAAGCTTTGATACCAACCTCATGACGCCCCAAATCCGGTACTTGAAACCCGAACTCTAAGCTTCACGATACCATTTCTATAAGTTTAATAATAATAATAATAATAATAATATAAAATTCAAACTTAATTTACATATGCATCAAAGTTTACTCCAGTGCACGAGACCTTTAAACATTCATTACATCATAGATAATAAGTATCATTGTCTTAATAAACTATAACTATTACACAACATAATATAAATCTCATTCAACAACTTTCCTTTCCCTTGTTCTTGCCTCAACCTTCTCGGTTGATCATCATACTTAACTAAAAACATTTAAATTTAAAGCAAGAATGAGCATTGAATTGCCCAAAGAAGTAATAACAACAATATATATTAGTCGAAAGAATTAAATGTTTTCTTTGAAAGACACTTCTACAACGAATCAACAAATGTGAAGTAAAATTCAACCAATAATAACAACATATCACTTCCATATGTAATCTTTGAAACTACGTATGGACTATAATCGAGAGATCATTCGATGACTATGAACATTGTTTTTTTTTTGCTAGGGTTTAGCGTAACTTCATCTCACAAACCGTCATAACTTACTTGGCACGAGGGTGATCTCGCCCAATGTGCCTCTCGTATTGATCAATACTACATGCAAGAACGATATTATCGCTCACTCTATCCACCTTAGGTGCACAAAAGTTTTCCCATATTCGGATGTTCATACTTAGTCGGAATCCAAACCAAAACAATCTGTTGGATACAATAACGTTCTATCTTGTTTAATAATATTTTTATGTCTAGCTGAATCAAATAGCTTAGACGGCTTTTAAGTCAACGTATATATACTTGAAATCAATAAGTATGTATCAACATATGATTAAATACAATGGTTATCCAAGTGGGGACACTTGTCTAACCCTATATACTAATTAATCTAATGTAATAAATATCCGAATTATATAATAATACAATGATCGGATAATGTAAGAACTTGTATGAATACAAAGATTGGATACATAATGAATAATAATAGAGTTAATAATCTGACACAATAATAATATAATTCTGAAACTTTCTTACTCATGTCCATTTCATAAAGGAAATGCAAAGGTAGGATACTTGCACAATGTAAATAATAGATCAGATACTTGCTCAATAATAATTGGAGTAAGTTTAGGAAACTTGCATAACATGATATACCCGTTTGCACGAAATAAAAGTAGTGCATAAGGTTTAGATATCTTTTCTCGAGCTCACTTTTTACAATAACGCAACTTAGATTAATCTTTTATACAAATGACCTATCAAGTAATAAGATCATTCGCTCAATTAGAATAATATATCATATCACATATCGTACTCGCTAATTATAATCAAGACATAACCTAATCACATCATCACATATATCTAACAATTATTGATTCACTAACAAACACATATCTAGTCAAATTATCTAAGTCCGGATCAATTTTTGAATATTTCTGTACCGGGACGGCTTTATCGGGTAAATATCGAGTCTAAGACTCTATCGTAGTAGTTCAATATTCGCTTTAGATATTTTAAATATCGATATATTATTTTTCATAGCCTTATAATAATTTTTTTAAATAATTATTATACTTTATCATGAATTTTCAAACATCTAAAATCATTATTAAATGATTTAAATATTAACTAATTCTATTATCATTAATATTTAATTAATATTAAACTATTAATGAAACTATTGCTAAAATATTAAAGTTATTTATAATAACTCAAAATATTTTTAAAGTATTAATATTACCCTTTAAATGATTTTTAAAACATTTAAAAATCATTTTAAATAATTACCATTAATTATTAGAATATTAATTTATTATTTATCAAAATATTAAAAGTCATTAATTATAACTTAAAATATTTTAATTCATTTATTTCCTTTTTAAATGATTTTTAAATCAATAAAACCATTTTAAAACTATTTATTTAATATAATTATTAAATAAACTTAATATCATTAATATTAAATTATTAATGAAATTTACCTTTAAATATCAAAAGTTATATTTTATAACTTCAAATATTTTTAAACTATTTATTTTCATTTAAAATGATTTTTATAATATTAAAATCATTTTTAATTAATTTATTTAATATAATTACTAAATAAATCTAATATCATTAATATTTAATAATTAATGAAAATTTATCTTAAAATATTAAAAGTTATGTTTTATAACTTAAAATATTATTAAATACTTTATTATTATTTAAAATGATTTTTAATACCATAAAATCATTTTTAATTAATTTATTTAATGCATTTATTAAATAATTTAAATACCAATAATATCCAAATAAATATTAATATTTATGAAAAATATGTCAAATTATTAAAAGTTAATTTTTATAACTTAAAATAATTTTTAAAATTGATTTTATAATTTTTAGAATTTATTTCTATTTTTAATGTATTTTTTGAAATTTATAAAACAAAATAATTATAACCGTCTATATTCAGGCTATAGCGACACTTATCTCATCATGTTAGGTGTTCTTGGCTCTCAAGAACACCGACAAGTCGATGGTCGAGGTGCCCTGTTTGGTAAGTCTCAATTCTTATCTCGAAATGTTTCGGCTACCTAATGGTCGATCTTGTAGTGTTAATGTAACACTGCATGAAACAACAAATATTCAGGTCATACTTCATCACAATCAAAATATATTAAGCCTTGAACTAGCTGTCAGGCATGTTCATCATATTCTCGGCCAGCCCGAAAAATTATAGTCACGTGGTTACATCAACGCCTTTTGTGGCCTTAAATCGAGCTTATGTTACAAGTTTTCTGCTCGTCGGGCTATCTAGACAAACCATCATAGAACATGTTCCAAGCCATGGTAAAGTCTAACAATAATTAATGAAAACGCATTGGGGCTCACAAATTAGTGTCAAAGTCTGTTCATCATTTCTGGGTTTTCTAGAAATGAAGAACAAATCGAGTATGCTACATTGGATCCTTATATCTCGCGTTATGTGTTTAATCTATGTGATCTATTGATTTTAGATTGTAACCAACATGTAATACTATAGATCTAATAAATAAAACACATATAACATCAACAAAGAAAGTAGATTTAAACTGGTCAAACCATGTCAGAAGACATGTTCTTGAGCTTTCAAATTTCCGTAAATGTATTTCACTACTACACAAAAGGCTTATCAATGGATCATTGTATCGCGCATACGGTCGCAGAGATAGCTATCTCATGACCGTGATGCGATCATTTATCACGAATCGCGAGATAATCTGTCATTTGAAGGACATCGGCGACCACCAATAGCGAATCAATTATTAGCGATCGCAATTAGCGAAATCGATACCGTCGCTATTATAACTTATGCTGAGTCATTCGTTATGCGTGACGTGTCACACGTGTCAGCGACCGATAATAGCGACCGCAGCGGTCGCTAGATTCAAGCTGATCGATACATTTTAGCATCCGCATCGCGGTCATTGATGCTTTTTTTTATTAAATTTTTGCCTATTTTATTGATTTCCCAAAAATAACTCCGCTTTGTACTGCTTTTCAATCCCAACACGCTTATATATATATATATATATATATATATATATATATATATATATATACAAGCATCCATATTAACATCCATCCAATACAATACAAAACATTCATCCATGAATAAACATTCATCCAATACAATACAAAACATTCCTCCAACACAATATAATCGATATATCAGTAAACATCCATATAAACTAATACAATTGTCCAAAGAATGAATCTAAAAGAGTACAAGGCTTTAAAAATCTAAAAAAAATAAGTCTAGCGCTCTTCATGGATCATCCAAATTAGGATCCTGTAATTATCAAAGTAATAGAACATATATGTTACATATAAGTAAGACATTGACTTCGAGACTATAAACATATAAGACAAATGTAGCTAAACAATAAACGATATATATATACCTACTCTTGTTGTTGTCTTCTTTGCTCTCTTGCCGCCGCCGCCATCCGCCTCCTCCAACTCATCGGGACTCGAGATCTGCAGATGCCCGCCCGAGATATCTGAAGAAGATCACGATCTGACAGATCGCTCTCACACAACCGGCAGAGTATGATAGGGTGGAATACACGATATTTATGTGGTAGACTGGTGGTAGAGTTTTTGTGCCACTAATGGTCGGGCGTCGTCTTTGTCCTCGGCCTTTGACATAATTTTTTCTTCACGATGGACGCCTCTCCCATAATTCTTGATCAATCGACGGACGCGGGTGCCTTCGTGATAAGCGCTGTTCATTAAGCCCTTATAAGTGTCTCCGTCGGAAGATGAACAATTAAATAGTTAAAAATAAATAAAAAATACTAAAGAAGGTCGTTACAATTTATAAACAACATATTAGGATAAAGTGAACTTATTATCAGATTATCCGAACGACTTCAGTAGACCATCGCGGGTGGCCACATACACATCCAACCAATTGATAGGTTGACCTTGAGAGACCGACTCTCCTATAGTTCATTTCCTCATATTATTATGTAAACATGTGATATTTTAGCTTCAAAAGATGATCGTAAACATAACATACATTACTTCTGTAGCAATGTGTTGCGGTAATGATATATTGCCGCCCCGAGATACGTCGTGCTTTTTGCCTTCAGCCGTCTCATACACGAGAGGATCTGCTTTCGAGGCGGCGAGTCTTGCGCGCCTCTTGACCCGGCTTTCTCGACTTTCCACTGGTCACACATCTCGCACCCGTATGGGTCATGCGCACCACCGTGGGCTATGCTTTATGCATATATACCGCTCACACCGCCCCGGATGGTCAATCTCAAAGATTGCAGGCTTTTGTCGTTCCTTGTTCAAATTATCTTTAGTTAAATGCGGCGACTACGCCAAAATAAATGTCTCAATAATCGATGCACGTAAATGCGTCCCATCTATATCGTTTACGCAAATAAAATAACAATAATAATATTAAAATCGTTATATTACTAAGCAATATTATTTGATTAACTATGTATTATCTATCAAAGTGATAAAAAATATACCCGAAATTCAAATTAAAATCGCATCCTTATGGGCGAGAGGTGTGCTTCGCCCATGTAATCACCGTGCGAAGGCGATTACAGAAGCATAATTGTGAAATGCACTTCACAATTTTACTATCTTGAAAATCACTACAATATACATAATTTATATTAAAACCCTTATATATATATATATATATATATATATATATATATATATATATACGATGTTTAACTTACGTATATCCGGAGGAGGACGGATCAGTATAAGAATGCGATCATCCGGATTAAAGTAGGCCTTGAGCTTGACATGATTAGGGCCCCACCCAACCCAACCTGCTTTCGTCTTGCAGTTCAAGACATCTATAAATAAAAAATTTAGGATGTTAGTATAAGTTATAAATGAAAGGTACATAAACATGTCAGGGATATAGAGAACATCAGGATATGTAATTGTATGTAAACAAAAGGACAATATGATAGGATAGTCTAGGCCACTAGGATAGTCTAGGCGTGTATATTTAAGTTACTTAAGGTTACTTTTAGCATCACCAAACTTTATTTAATCATCTAACTCATTTTGACTTATCAAAGCTCACTTTAGGCTTGAAAAGAGAGCTTAAATGGGTGATTCATTATTTAGTGTTCATTGTTCTATAAAGCTTATTTTCAATGATTTTAAGCAAGAATTTGCACAACACACCATGTAGACCTTAACTAACTTAGGGAACCATTTTTACATTTTATCTATAGCAATGTATGTACTCCTCACTATCTAACAACACTAGTCACACAAATCCCCAATCTACAATAGAACACATATGGTCTTTAAGCATTCCTATATATGATTCGAGGTCCATATCTGAACACAACAAAAAAATATCACATATACTCATTGCCATCACATATACACTAATGCATATATGGCCATTTGACTTATATATGAAGATTTAGACAAGTATGGATATTTTAGAAACAACTCATTAATAGTGTGATTGAAAAAAGTGTTTGTGTTTGTGTTTGTACTTTTCATTTTCTTTCTATTCTAAGCTAAGTCATACTTATAGCATACATATTAATAGTGTGTCATTTTCTTTATCTTCTCGACTGTGAATTATGGAAAAACTTCCTTGAACCTTCTTCTTGATTGAATTATGGATAAACTTAATTCCTAGTTATGTTTTATGTTATACTCATGTTCAAGTTATATGGCCATTTGACTTATATATGAAAAAAATTCGGCAGAGTCTCCCCTATAATATGGACTATCCACATGCACGAGGGCATGCATACTTGACCAATTTCAGCAAAATATAATCCCAACACACAAAACAGAATGTGCACAACTATAATTCAAGGCACAATTTAGGAGAATCCAATATTCACAATGTATGAGCATAAATGTATGAGCATTATAGTACAATATTCACAATGTGTCTGCATATAAACCAACTGAAATTGAAAGGTGTCGAGGTGTATGAGCTTATGAGTGCAGAAAGAACACAAAAGTCAATATATACACACACATATTCCATAAGGAGAAGACTATCCAGCAACAGTTGGTAGGCTTCTATTTTTAAGCACCTATAAGTACTGCCCACAAGAGTTGACAAAGTATTCTGGACACTGTATTGTCGAAATCAAGTTTCTGCAGTTGTGCTTGGATGGAGTTCTGATTTTCAAACAAAATATGTTGCATGCTGCTTAAAATTACAATCTGACTCTCCATATTAGTATGTCCATTTGAGTCACTCTCATTTTGTTGAAAAGAATCAAAGGTTTGGGAGGAATTACTAAATGAGACACAAAATTGCTTATTTTAAGAACTTGGCTTTGGGGTGAAACTAAGTACAACTCCAAGTACTTAAGCAATTTAGACAACAATAACCCATAACCCATACAGTTGTTTAAAAAACAATGTTCAAAAGATGTTAACAGAAAATAGGACAGGTTAATGTTTAAGGACTCATTCAGAATACCCTTCATGGTATCACGGTCAAAAGGACAAACCTTTTTATAAAACCTTACAGGCATAAAATTGTGCCTAGGTATCTTACTCAAGAATTGACACTAAGTAGGCAAATAGAACAGTGGACAAAATGTACTTAAAGTCTAGACTGTTAATCACTGAGTCATCAAGAGGAAAGACATAGCGATTACCTTTGGCAGATTTAGCATACAAGGGTCAAGGTCAAATGCTTCAAGCAAAACAGTCCGATGTCGCACTATTTTCCTACCTTGGACATAAGTAGCTATACTATGCAAAGTACCAACATCTTTTATAAATTCCATGTGATCATAAAACTCACTAACCAATTCCAGATAAACACACCAACTTGAAAAAGAAACTAGACAATCCCAACTATTTTTCTTCAAATTGACAAGCAAATTAGGATGAGAATGAAAGATAATAGTAGCACAAGTCATGAAATTATACTTCATTGCATTATACTTTAACTAAAATTATGCCTCAAAATGATAATCCACCATCAAAAGTCAAATATTTAGAAAGTTAATGTTTTCAACATTAACATAACCAATTATCAACATCATAATCAAACAATGATGAATGAAGCACATTAATTTTAACAAAGCCTCATTTTTGGACATCAAAAGGAGAAATTGAAGTCCAATTTTCGAACGGAGAAAGTATAACTTCATTCATCTTTCAATTTAATCATTAACTAGTATGCAATTATTTCCACCCACAAGCAATGATTTTTAAATATGGTAATATTACACCGAAACATCAATTTCAAGAAAGACTAGTAATTTAGAAACCTTATAATGAAACATTAAGCTCACACAAACTATCAATTAGGGGTTAATTGGGGTTTCTGGTGGTGGTGCAATGCAGGTGGTCTGCGGCGATGGTGCGGCCCAGTGGCCTTGATGGTGGCCTCGATAATGGTCGGCGTTGATGGCTCAGTCGTGATCTCCCTCCTCTTCTCTTCCCCCTTACTCCCTCTTCTCCTCTTTTCTTTCTTTTCTCAGATTGATCGAGCGAACCCGAATCGATTCGAGGTTATAAGGATCAATGACGCATCATCAATGACGCGCATGCGGTCGCTAGTTTTTAATGATGTGGACATATCGGACGATGCGTCATTGACGATACAAATCGTCGCCGCCCAAGTTTCGCACCAAATTTTGGGGGAAATTCTTCTCGATGATCGATCGTGACCGATCGTGATCGGTCGCGGATATATACTAGCTGACGAGAATCCTTATCGGTCGCAGATATCGGTCGCTATTACTATTATCAGCGACCAAATAGTGCGGTCGCTGATATCATTGGTCGTAGATGGCCATTTTTTTTGTAGTGTTTTGTGAACAAGCAGGCTAGTTTGACCTTCCACTGTGTTCAATATATTGGTGATTTAAGGGATCTACAAGCATTTATTCATTGTACCCATAACAAGCTACAACTTAGTTACAATAACAGAATCAAAACAACAACACACTGGCAGATCTAGTCGCTTGAAAAAGTTGTCAGTCCCTGTCTGGGCACGATCTGGGTTTCCAGATTTGTAAAGTCATGCTCGGTGAACTAGGTTTGACCAGCTATAACTTTTACATGTTCATGATCTAGGCTAGCTTCCAGTTTTAGATCAAAGATCTCATAGCATACTACAAGTCCAAAACATAAAACACATCAAATAATAAACAAAGAGAGATCTACAGCCTCTGACTTTTGCTTGTCAGACACAAAAATTATTTTTTCCCAGATTTTGAAAGATGACAAATCCGAGCTTCTAGATGTTATGGATCTAATATCTAGCAACCCAGATCATCATTATATACTACATATTACATGTTTAACACAAAAAACTAACATCTAACACTTTGATCAAGGTCAGATTTCTTCTAGGGTTCTTACCTCTTTATGAACAAATTCATGATTCTATGCTTCTGATTTGATGTTGGTGTTCGTGTGGCTTGATTGGGGACTGAACTAACACTATAATTTCATGGGTTTGAGCTTGAGAGAGAATGGCTAAGTGTGGGTTGCATAAATGAGCTTTGTTGTGCTTTTCTCTCTCTTCAATCATACAAATAATGGTACAAGGCACATGGCTGGTGTAATGAATCTGATTGCTAGCAATACTATAGATCATAGGTAGGTCTAGGGTGGCTGGCCATACCTTGGATAAGATTTGGCTAGCAATAATTCAACTAATGGGACAAAAGGGCATTTTTGTAATTTTCTTTTAATCTCAAGGGTATTCTTGTCCAAGGTGCTTGAATCTAGGGTTTAATCACTAGATTTTACATTTTAAAGTTTCCCAAATAATTTCTAGGATTTGGACAATTAAAAATTAAAGTGTAATAAAATTTTAAATTAAAACATACTAATTAAATTAGGGTTTTTAATAAAAATTAGGGTTTAAATAATTAGGGTTCCTTAATTATCATTAGGGTTCCTAAATTAACAATTAGGGTTTCTTAATTATCATTATAATTCACAAAAATAATAATTAGGGTTTCTAAAATTTGCAATTAGGGGTCCTAATTAGCAAATTAGGGTTTCAAATAAATAATTAGGGTTTCTCCTAATTACAGAAATTATATAATACACAGTAAAATTCATATAACACAATTACTGCTCAGTCTTAAACTAATAACCGAGTTTAATAATTAGGGTTTAATAATACGACATGAGGGTTATGACCTAATTTACCATATTTGGCCCACCTTATCAGACTACAGATATACAATACATATTTATAGCACTGAAAAATTAAAATATAATTAATATTATATTATTATTCTCATCCCTTGATCTATACCCAAATTTAGGGTTTGGATTCCATATCTGGTTTATCTTTAATTAAGTTAAAATAATTAACTTAAATATTCTGAACAAATTCATATAATAAAATATTTATTATTATAATTCTAATAATCATTTCATATATTATTTAAATAATATAAAATCATGTTTTCATGGAAAATAATTAATAAAAACATTTACGCTTAAAAATTAATTACTATAGAATATACTTTATAATGATCAATAATTCTAAAATAAAATTATTTGAAATTATTTATGAAATAAATAATTTTATTTATCGATATATATATACATTACTTGACACGTATTCTCATCTTTAAAATAAAAAAAATTAATATGCAAAATTTCTTATTTATTTATATAGAAAATATTCAGGTTATTACAAGTTATCTATTACCTCAGCAAAAGATTTAGCAACAGTGAACATAAGTACACTCTGATTGGGCTTCCATGAGGTTACAACATTACCTCCATGGTCACACCACCCATCTCATATCCCGCGTGGATCCTCTCAAGTACGTGTTCAGTAAACCCATGTTAAACTGTCAATTGTCTAGATGACAGTTGATCCTACAACAATTTGACATCGTCTACGTGACGTAAAAGTCTATCAAAGTTCAAGGAATTGCGGATCAACTGGTTGCCTCACCTTTAGGGAATTTCAAACCCTTGGAAACATATTTCCCCGATGAAGGGGTAATGACAATTCAGCAACACCATCAAGATGATGCACAACAATTATGGAGGATGTATTTTGATGGAGCCGTAAACATGGAAGGTTCTAGGGCTGGAGCTATTCTAGTATCTTTTACGGGGGAGCAGTATCCCATCGCCGTTAAATTGTAGTTTGTCAGCACCAACAACATAGTTGAGTATAAAGGCTGTATCATGGGATTGAAACTTGCCCAATCAATGGGCATCAGACGGTTAACTGTCTTTGGAGATTCTGAATTGGTAATCAGACAAACCATTGGAATCTATCACACCAAAGAGCTACATTTGCTGCCTTACTATCGACAGGTTATACATATGGCTTCGGAGTTTGAAGAAATATTCTTCCTCCACATTCCTCAGAATAGGAATGACTTTGTGGATGCGCTAGAAACTTTGGCCTCCTTGATCAACATACCTGACAAGGAAAACATGTCAAGCATCACATTTGCCCTTCAAAAGGCTCATGCCTATGGGAACTACATTGGAGAAGTATCGGATGAGCTACCTCCCGTCCAACACCCTTGGTATCAGCATATCAAGGATTACCTGCGAGATGGATCTACACCCGCTGATGTGAGTGCGACTGAAAGAAAGCAGATCCATCGAATGGCTATGAAATTCTACCTGAGCGGAGATGCACTCTATAAAAGAGATGCAGGATTAGGTCTCCTCAGATGTCTTTACAAAGACCAAGCTTAGAGGCTCATGGATGAAATCTATGGTGGAGTATGTGGCCCACACATGAGCGGTCCTCTACTTGTCAAAGAGATCCTCATAACATGGCATTACTGGCTCTCTCTCAAGGCTGACTGTGATGATCACGTAAAGAGATGTTACCATGTCAAATTCATGGGAATGCTATCCACGCCCCTCCAAGGGAACTCCAAAATATGAATTCTCCTTGGCCTTTCTCAACGTGGGGAATGGATATGATCGAGCCAATCGAGCCCAAAGCCAGTAATGGGCATCGGTTTTTTTCACCATGATCGACTACTTCACCAAGTGGGTAGAAGAAGCCTCCTTCCCCAGGGTTACTAAAGAAGTTATCATTGGTTTCATCAAAAAAAATGTTACTTGTCGATATGGACAACTAGAGGTGATTGTGTCAGACAATGCTAAAAACCTCATCAACCAAATGATGGAGGAGTTATGCAGTAAATTCCACATCAAACATCTCAACTCTGTCATCTATCGTCCAAAGATGAATGGTGATGTTGAAGTGGCTAATAAGAATATCAAAAAGATAATGCAAAAGATGTTCGCCAATCACAAAGGATGGCCTGACTTGTTGCCTCTGACTCTATTAGCCTACAGAACGTCAATGTCCACTTCTACTGGGGCAACCCCTACTCATTAACCTATGGGATGGAAGTAGTGCTCCCCATAGAAGTGGAAATGGAATCTCTCAGATTATTGATAGACGCTCAGCTGGATGAAGACCAATGGTTACAAGATAGGTATCACCAATTGTCTCTAATAGACGAAAGGCGAATCACTGCCATCTTCCATGGTTAATTATACCAACAAAGGATCGCCCGATCCTACAACAGAAAAGTCCGGCTACGGAAATTCACAGAACATGACTTGGCTTTGAAGAAGATCATTGACAACCAAGATCAGTCTAAAGGAAAATTCGCCCCAAAATGGGAAGGCCCGTTTGTTGTCAATGAGGTATTGACATGAGGATCTCTCAGATTACAGGAAATGGACGGCGATGAATTTCCACAACTTATCAACTCAGACACCGTGAAATGGTACTATGTCTAAAGTTACCATCAAGCAAACATCCTGGTTTTTGATCACCAGATCCCCAGTCATTTCAGGTTTTCTAAACCGCACTACGTACAACCTTTCTTCATACCCATTTGCCCCATCAATGACAAACACACCTGTCAACCAACAACCTGGTTTCGGATCACCAGATCCTTCGCTCAACTCAGGTTTTCAAAACCTTTCAAACTTTTAGTTTGTCCAACTCGGGATAAACATTTCACACCTGAAGTTTTGTCCCACCAGGGATAAAAACTTTTTACACTTTCAGTTTGTCCTGTACATTGGATAAAACTTTTCATCTGCAATCCATCCTGTACAAGGGATGAACTACGTCGACCTGATCTCCTTAATACACGGGAGTATGTAGGCAGCCATTTTTTTGGTCTGGTCTCACCACAAAAAAAACATCTCTACACCTTTCTACACCCTTTTTCACATACAACTTTGAACCTTTTACACTAGGTTCGAACTACACAGACCTGATCTTCTCTTCAATAGGAGTACGTAGGCAGCCATTCATGGTTCGGTCTTACCCCCTACCAAAACACTAAAACTTGTCAAATGGTACTTGGATCATCCTTCAATCCACCACACTTCATCGGCTTAGACCAAAGGGATGGAACTACCTGGTCTCCCCACATCAATGGGAGAATCGGGGACCATCTAAGCTGCGGTTGAGTCCTCAAAGAGAAACATAAATCCATAAGAGATGAAACTACCTGGGCTCCCCCACACAAAGGAGTAACGACGACCATCTGTGGTGCAGTCAACCTCAGAGAGGAAAGCCACACTCCTCTCCGTTACTACATACAAAAACCAGTCCCAAGACACCAAAGGGTAGGAAATACACATATATCAATGATCCATTTTGAAAGATCCCGAGACATCTCAATGTTCATCCATCAAGGGGGAGTTCAGAAGACATCAAGATCATAAGTCCTGGGGAAATATGCAAATATCAAACAACTAACAAGGCACGACTAAAAGGGAAGTGAATCGAAATATATTTCCCAGCCATATATAATATTGTTTGATATATACAATTTGAACTGTTCATAACAAAATGGCTAAGCTAGTATGTGCAGGAAATCCAAGCCCATCTACAAATTGGTGTATATGCGCGCTATCAAGTCCAACATAGCATCTCTCTCAGAAGAAGGAGGTAACGATATAAGCTCCTGCCCAAGGGCATTTACACGAGCCAACAG
This sequence comes from Panax quinquefolius, assembly GCA_020205615.1. Taxonomy (NCBI): domain Eukaryota; kingdom Viridiplantae; phylum Streptophyta; class Magnoliopsida; order Apiales; family Araliaceae; genus Panax; species Panax quinquefolius. Next base: position 59,235 of record JAINUW010000182.1, on the reverse strand, counting down.
ATCCACAGCCAACTACATGGTGACACTATGCTCAGCAATATACGTTCTCATCTGTGTAATGATATCAGTAGTATGAGACCTCACTGCAGTACTATCTGTAACGACAACATCCTGAACAGATATAGCACCATCCCGCTCAATAATCAATGCATCTCTGGATGATCTAGCCTCATCCTACTCAGTAATAGCGGTGTCTCTATGAGCTAAGGCATCATCTCTCTCCAATAGAGCGATATCTCTCCCAGCAAGAGCTGTCAATATCAACGCACTAGCCTGATCTCTCTCGAATGTCATCAAATGCATACTCTACTCTAAATACCTTTCTGAGTGCGAGGTCATACTAAGAGAATCCACAATAGCTGCTGGCAACCCAGCAAATAGATCCTCCTCGGTGGGAGAATTAGTGTCGTCTATGGGCTCCCCACTGTCAAAATCAATCCTCGACATGGTGGATACAACCCCGACTGATGTAATTCTGCCTCCATCCATACAAAATACTCTATAGAACGGCCCGAATGGCTAATAGAAAACTCAGCCCTCTCACATTGAGCCCAATATGCATACACCCTAGATCTATCCTCTGCCGATAAATGGCGGGAAACCAAACGCTGACCTAATTCCCCCTCAAAAGGATGAACATCTTGAAACTGGTTGAACTATGACATCATAACCAGTGGGTGATACATGGTCATGCCCCTCAAACCAGCCAGATGGAGATAATCCATGCCAGGTGCATGAGTAATGAAGCTGTAGGGAGAATTAAGCCCTGTACACGATAAAATGTCAAATGGATCCTTAATCCCTGCCCAAAACACTGACCAGGATGTAGCGCCTATACACTCCGCTGGCTGAAAGGAGTAAGACATGGCTATCTCATTGGAAAAATAGTACCTATGCCGTCAGAAGGTGCCAACTGGTCTAAGTTGTGACATGAACCACACATACAACAAGACCGAACTGCCTATAAATACCTTTGCATGATAGGTGTGGAAATACGTGGTTGATCTCAATGTCTGTGCCACAATCATCAGCACAATGGTATGACCCTCCCTGATAGATCTCACTACCATGACGACACCGATGTCCGGCTCATCCATATACAGTGGCATGTAGAAATAAGCAACTACGCACATCATGAGTACGTATACTCTGGCAACGCGCCACTGATCCTCTGACGTGGTGAAATCCCCGGAGTGCCATGCATAACTGTTTAATGAGCTGAATCTGTCTATCAAAAAATGCTGGGACACTACATGTCCAGATGTAATCTCATCATGTACTACTCTACGCCTCAACATAGTGAGGGTCATGAACTACAGGCTCATATCACTGATAGCCATCCAAGCACAAGGCCTGTCAAGTGGCAACGCCGTCAACTACTCGCACTCCTCTAAGGTAGGAGTCAACTCCTGGGTCTTAAATCGAAAAACCTGCCTTTCTGGTACCCAATGCTCCAGCATACTCTCTACAAAACTAACAGGAACCTAGAAAATCAGAAGGGTCATAGAGTGTTGTAAAAGCTGATCTACGGTCACCCGATCTAGAGGTGACAGACTATCATACCATGACCTAAGACGAGAGGCTACCAATATTGGTGGGATGTGATCAATGCGGCTAATTGTCGAAGAAGACATCTGTGTGGTCCGTATCATTAGACCATCCGGGGGTCAATGCTGAATATCTTTGGACATACATATGCATAACATAATACATGCATGATAAACAATAGATTGCAATATGATGTAGGGAATGGAAAATAGTACATACATTCCTAAGTACATCATCATCTAATACATCATCTCTGTACAGTTAAAAAATGCATGGAAATGGGGCACAGCCGCCCAACAACTAACAGAGGCCTATCAAAAGATATAACGAGAATTGGGCACAACCACCCAGTATCTAACAGAGGTCTATCAAAAAATATTACCAGAATACACATCAAAAAAAGTGAATGGTGTTGATGTCTACATCATCAATCATGTCCATCTAATGTAACTCCTCCTGAGTCACAGGATCTCCACCAAGAGGGATGTCAGGCCTATACAATGGAGGATCTGCACTGAAAAAACCATATGGATCACCTGAAGGGCCATCCCCTGAGCTGGAAGGATCAAATGTATCCACCTCTGAATGATCTCTACCCAAGTACCGGATGAAAAAATGTGCCAAGTCCAATTATCGGGTCAATCTATCAATATACGTCAAATGAGTCGGATCTCAAATGCAGGCCATCCAATCTGTCATCATCACGGATCCAGGAACCATATCCCTCATGAACTGAGTGGCGCGGGTCTGGGCTCCGATGGTACAAGGGGACCAACAGCGATAGAATATATCCTGAGTAAACAGATCCTCTGACAATGTAAAACCGTTAAATCCCATCAATGGGATATCACTGACAGGCGACTGCAACACAGGCCAACAATGCCTTGCAGGAGGCAAGATTAGTACACGAATCTCCCCTGTGGTGTTCTTAATAGCACGCTCTCCCAAATAGAGCTCCCATCCTCCATCTGTGAAGAAAAGAATCCAACGGGTGGATATCACGTACTCGACACCAGTCGGGAACCCATCCTCAAACCTAACGGTCAAATTGTCCCCAGAGTAGGGAACCCAAGTGATGGCATCAGCTGTCAACAACTCGAACTGTAGGCAACAATGAGTGAAACCCTCAGCTACAGAAACCTCTGCCAGCGTAGAGTGATTCCATCGCCATCCTCGTGGATAGGTATCTAGACTTAACACACTAATGGGACGCAAACATGGGAGCCTCTCATAGGCCCAAAACTGCCAACATAAAGGCAAACATCTGCAGTCGGTCAACACTCTTAACTTATACATGGGAAATCAAAAGGGAAATACTTACCCCCAGAAATAGGTAAAATCCTAGCCAAGCCTTTATCAAGCCCTGCGAACGCATGTTCATTCCCCTGAGGAAATAGGCGAAGGTATAGGATCCCCAGTCATACTCTCCAATACGGTCCACATCTCGTCTGGCACTGACCAAAGCGAATGACACCGTGGAAGAGTTATCCGCTATGAAGCAACCCCTGATAGTAATCAAGAACAATCGCCAAAGAATGCGGTCCCTGACTCTCACATCAGCGGGTATGGGCTCACTCAAAAGCCCACTCATAGCATCTATGCTCAAAGGACCTGTCCGAATTGTCCTGCCCTTGAGCGCATCAGTCGGTACTCCTAGCAAGGATCTAACGGCATTCGGGGTAATGTTCACCGTACAAGGCACTAGCGCCCCTCAAACTCCATACCGGTGATAAATCACCAATCCATAGGCGTCATCGTCACCTCACAATCCAACAAATAGAGAGACTGCGTCTTGGGAAACCAGCACTCAGACAATTCCCTGAGATAACCCCAAGGACAACGACGGGGGAGGATGGAAAAGAATGCCTCAAAGCCTCAACCATGCACAATATCTCGATAATCAAGGTGAAGATTCTAATATACATAGTTTATATTGAACCAGTTTTCTCGAGGCTACGTAAATCTGGGAACCTACATTACAAAAGCAGATCAACATCAGAACCTTTTCTCCTTATTAATAGGAAAAAAAGAAGATCAAACCCTAATTTTACCTTATTTACATGCAAGTAGACTGAGGGGTGGCGACTCAAATCACCCAGAAGCTCTGGAATCGTCACATTAATGCTTGGAAGATCCCTGCGGGGAGCATGAGCAGCAGGAGTGGGGGCCGCAACTGGTACATCCTCCTCCCCGTCGTCAACATCTGGTACCTCAACCCGGATAGGACGGATCATCGCCTCCACCAACCGATGAGGCTGTCTGACTGAACGGGGTTGAGGCACATCAGAAGCCCTCCTTTGCACACCTGAAGTGGTCCTGCGGGAACTACTCGACTGATCCGGATCCATATATCTGGGCATAAGTCTTCAAATCATCTCAGAAAGGGTGTGGTAAATTCTATCCTAGAGCTTTTCAAATGCATTTTATAACTATATGCATGCATGTAGTACATTAGCATACGCCTACACTAGAGTTAAAATGCATGTCTACCCAATGCCTAGGCTCATGGAAAAATGTTGCCAGGGTCTCCTTTGTAAAAAGAACTATCCATATGCTCATAGGCATGACTAGGTGGCCATTCAGTAGCACACCTTACCACAGTCATAAACATCATATATGCATAAGAATATCAAAGTCATAATCCGTAAGGGTAGCCTAATTACCATGATTACTTTGCTTATCAACCTTTGCTCATTTATCCTAAAAAAGGATAAGAAATACAGAAAAAGGTTCCAATTTGACTGTTTCAAAAGTCAAATATTTTCACATAATTATGTCTAGCATGGTTAAATACTAACATTTACTATGTTGAATATTTTTTATCAAGTCATATAAGCATGCATATTCACTACTATGTGTTTAGACGCATTTCATGTGATAACTCATTTTCCAACGGATAAAAACTGGAAAAGAAGACATGCATATGTTACCAAGATAGTGTGGAACACTTATACAGTAACAGATTTTGAAGCAGCCCGAACTCAGTAGATCTGAAGAAGAACTCTCGGATTCTCTGTGTGGCACAACGTAAAAATGAATTGTGAAAGGCAAACTTCCTACAAGTACAACCACAGATGGCTAGAGGTGTACCTGCAGCTACCTTATGTGGGTCCCACCCCTTCGGCTCAGTCCAATTTGAGTTGCAAAGGAGGTCGCACAAGCTGAAAAAGTTAAATCAAGAAAAAAGATGTTACGCGATTGAGTGGAAAAGCCTGGAATCCTGGTTTTCAAAGACCAAACTGCGGGTCTACATATCACTCATTGGTATTCACCCAGACACAGAGTTCACAACTCCGATGATCACAGTTGTTGCAAACTACATTCGGTAATACCTCACAAAGGTCTGATGCCGTCAGTTAAGGGTCGCAACTCCAAAACACTTCTCCCTAGTGAAAACTTTATACAACATCAGCCGTTGATGCACATTTCAACGAAGGTCAAGCAACCTTGACTTTATTTCAGCCATTAGTAAGTAAATCAAGCGAAGCATCAGAAGCCATCCGATGATTTTGGCTGTTGATGCATATTTCAACGAAGGTCAAGCAACCTTGACGTTATTTCAGTCGTTGACAACTAAATCCAGCAAAGCATTGGTAGCCATTCGATGATATCGGTCATTGATGCATATTTCAACGAAAGTCAAGCAGTCGTGACATCACCAACCGTTGGTAAGTAAATCCAACGAAGCGTCAGAAGTCATCTGATGATTCCAGCCGTTGGCAATTAAACCCAGCGAAGCATCGAAGATGGTCCGATAATGGTATCCATTGATACACATGTTAACGAGGGTCAAACAACCTTGACAAACGCAGACTGTTGGAAGTAACTCCAACAGAGCACTGGAAAGACCCGGCAATATAAACCAGGAAAAACATCCTCATCGTGGAGGACCTATGATGAAATATGTTATACAAATCTTCATCAGAGAAAACACAATCCCCATGAGTCTCTCGTAATGAGAGTTACATCCTCAGTGGGAAATCTGTACAAAGGATTAAGGACTTTGGTGATAACCCCAATGTCAATATCCTGGAAGTTCTTGAGAGCTTTGGAGTACACATCCAAGCAGTTCGTTAGGGTAATCAGTGATAACTTCAGTCCCCATCAGAAGTCGTGGGAGAAAATAGTCATCACATCCAGTTGGAAAACGGTCCAACAAACCATATACATCACACATTTGCACCATGCTGCATTACACTGCATCATGATTATCTTGTCACATTTCAAGTGTTAAAGAGGGGCATCTATAGACACTCAAAATTTTTTACATTCCTGTTACTAACATTGCAAGAGGGAAGAATCGTCTTCCAGAGATAACCATGGAGGTTAACTCAGCTCAATCTCGGAGACAACCCCTGGGATACTCAATTTTTCCATCTCAGAGATAACCCCAAGAAACTTAGTTCCAATCCCGGAGACAACCCCAGGAGATTCAATTCCAACCTCGGAGATAACCTCGAAGAATGAAATTCTAGTTCCGGAGATAACACCGAAGAAGTCAGTCCCATCTCGGAGACAACCCCTAGATATTCAGTTCCAGGTCCGGAGATAACCCCGAGAGTTTCAGTTCTAACCTCGAAGACAAGCCCGGGGAATGCAGTTGTAGTTCCGGAGATAACCCTAGAAAAGCTCGTTTTACACCCTAAAAGTAAGTTTCAATCTCAGAGATAACCCTGAGGTGCTCAGTTCCAACCTTGGAGATAAATTTGGGAGGTCAGGCACACCTCAGAGACAACCCTGAGGACATTCAGTACTTACAGCAACCCAATCACAGTGATAACCCTGAGCAACGACTGCTAAATCAGCCTCGAGCAAGAGAAAACCTCGGTGAGGGCCAAAAGAAACATTTTTCCACCTCAATCCCACATTCATGTCATCTCAACAACATTTAAAACTACATTCTACACAGAAGTGTCCTACAAGAACTATAGCTCAAATCCCGAGTGACTACTCCACAAGATAGCACGTCAGATAGAATTTAAAGGCCTGAAGATCTGGGCATGGACCCATCTTCCCAACTTCGTACAACCTCATATGCCATGTCATTGTAAAGCTCTCGACAACATCGTTCCAAAAAGGTATTATACGCCTCAATCGGATGCCCGGATTGAAAGTTATGAAGGTTAGAGCGAACAACGTGTTACATGCGTGCACATACTTCGAGACGGTGGGGCCCATAGAGCCCAGGGCACCCCGGGGAGCCACAGGTCCCCCCTTTATAAATAGAGGGCTTAGGGTGGCCTTTTTCAAAAGAGAAAAGGTGAGGAACCCATGTCCATATTGCTTTGTACACACTATAAACTAAGTACTTTCTCTTTTCAAACTCTTGTGAGCTTGTGATTTACTACATTTTACCGGTGGAAACCGAGTATTCATTCATTTAAAGCTATTTGAAGTCTTCTTGGCAGCCCACTGTAAGTCATCTCACATTTCTTAAAGTGTTTCTCCACTTTTATTCACACACGGTTATTCATGTTGAGAGTCGTGTTGTAATAAATAAGCTTTGGATCGTCGGTCCGTGGCTTTTATTGATTTTATACATACATACATATATATATATATATAAGTAGTAAACGCACCAGATGTGTCTATTTAGGCTCATTTGAGTATTCACCGCACCAGATGTGTCTAGTATCCAGGCTCAAATTCGAATTCAATTAAGCCATGATTGACATATCTGGTGCGTTTCTGTCAAGTCTGGAGATCACTTCGTGGCCATTTATCTCTTTTGCATTTCAGTCTTGCCTGGAGTTTACTTCGTGGCAGTTGATCGTCCATATATATATATATTTAATTTTGTCCTACCTGGAGTTTACTTTGTTGCAGTTGATCGCACGTATATACATATTTATATTTCCTGTCCCGCCTAGAGTTTACTTCGTGGTGGTTGATCGCCCATATATATATATATTTACATCTTATATATATATATAACTATTTATAGCTTTTATATATACTACATCATCATGTGAGCCTAGGAATCCTGTGATCACTGATTCAGTCACTGAATCTAGATTCGGTTCTTGTGATGGACATTTTCAGCTGTAATCAGCTTATAAATTATTCACGGTGTTTGAATATCCTTAGATGGCTTACATGCCCACAAGGAGTTCGACATTGCTATGTACATTATTTTCTCGAAGATGTTTCACATCTCAAAAATAAAAGCAATCCAGCCGAACACATAATAAAATGGAAGTATCAAAGGCCTCAATTACTATTGAGCACAAGGGTTTGAAAAACCTCTTTTACAAAACATCATTGCTATAACCTATTAAAATTGAACTTTTATACAAAATTCAAACCCTTTGTATATAGGTGCAAATGAGACATAGCACTACTTCTAGATAATTGCATATTGGCCCACACACACATATTCAGATAGAAGTTTAAATTGAAAAGTGGTGGTCACCGTGTTACCACGGAAGTCGGGGGGTGCCTAACACCTTCCCTCTGCTTAATCAAGCCCTCGGACCCTAACGAATCTTAGTTTCACAGACCTGTTAAGAAGTGTTACATCACTAGGTCTATGTGCAAACCTTTTCTCGGTTGAGTTGGTGCAACCATTTAAAAATACCAACTGTCGACTCTTACAGTCTAATCGTCGATATATACATGTCAGACCTTTTCAAACTTGTTTTTTCAAACAAATCTCACCAAATATGAGAACACCAAAAGACAAGAATAGAAAGGGACAAATAAAAATCTCAACGCCGACAACACCAAATTGCCCTAACCCAAAGAAGGGTGCCTGCTTCACATGTGAATTCAAAGGACCAAGCTTAGCTGTGGGGCATCCCCAAGAAATGATCTGTAGAAATTTGGAACAGAAGGAACAAGGGAAACGGTGGTGGTAATGCTTTAACTATCAAGGGACCAACCACAACCAACCAACTGACCGACCGCTAAAACATTCAACATGACAGTGCAGGATGCTGTGCAGTCTCGCGATATGGTGCCAGGTATCATTCCAATCAATAAAGTTAATGCTTATGTATTATTCGATTCGGGTACTACTTGTTCATTTATATTCGATGACTTTGCTAAGAACTTGGAATTACCTAAGGACGAATTAGAATACCCTATTAACATAGAAATTGCAAATAGAGAAATGATCCCTGTTAAGTACGTACACAAGAATTGTAGGGTGGATATTAAGGGTAACATTATGAACGTAGATCTTATCCCTATCAAACTTGGGGAATTTGATGTCATTTTGGGAATGGATTGTTTATTCAATTACAGGGCTATAATTGATTGCCATAAGAAATGTATTAACCTTATGACTCTGTCAAAGGTTGTGTTTTATGGTAGCAAGTCGCCTAGATAAGCGAGTTGTCTGACGATTATGCAGGCCAAGAAGTTGTTAAGACAAAGTTGTGTAGGATATTTAGCTTACATAATCGACAGTCGTTAAGAGAACCCAAAGATAGAGGAGATATCAGTAGTGAGGAACTTCATAGACTTATTTCTGAACGATCTGCCAGGACTTCTGCCAGACAGAGAGCTTGAGTTGGTGATTGATTTGGCGCCAGAAATGACTCCAATATTAAAGGCACCGTACCAGATGGCCCCGGTAGAGATGAAAGAATTGATGGTACAATTGCAAGAGTTACTGGATAAGAAATACATTCAACCAAGAGTATCGCCGTGGGGAGCGTCGATGTTATTTGTGAAGAAGAAGGACGGGACGATGTGACTTTACATCGACTACAGAGAACTGAATAAGGTCACAATTAAGAATAGATATCCATTACTGAGGATCGATGACTTGTTCGATCAATTGAAGGGAGCGAGATACTTTCCCAAGATAGACTTGAGGACTAGTTATCATTAACTAAAGGTGAGGCCAGAGGATGTACCGAAGACAACGTTCAAAACTCGATATGGTCACTATAAATTTCTAGTGATGTTATTTGGTCTAAAGAATGCTCCTGCAGCGTTTGTGGACCTGATGAACAGGGTATTTAAACCGTTTTTAGATAAATTTGTGGTGTTCATTGATGACATTTTGGTATACTCGAAGACCAAGGAAGAACATGTAGATCATTTGAAGGTAACGTTAGAGACGTTGAGAAGGGAGAAGTACATATTTTTGAAATACGAATTTTGGATCGAGCGAGTACAATTTCTTGGGCATGTGATTGACAAAGACATAATTTTGGTAGATCCATCGAAAGTTGAAGCTGTGATGAACTGGGATCAGCCGAAAACGCCATCAGAAGTGATAAGTTATCTTGGATTGACAGGTTATTAAAGAAGATTCATTCAGGACTTTTCCAAGATCACAACTCCACTGACGAATTTGACTAAGAAAGCTGTGAAATTCGTTTGTACTGAGAAGTGTGACGAAAGCTTTCAAGAACTTAAGAAGAGGTTGAGAACAGCACAAGTGTTATCTCTTCCGGATAACACATGATTTTTTTTGGTTTATAGTTATGTGTCGCATAAAAGACTTGGTTATGTGCTTATGCAAAATGGCAGTCATTGCATATGTGTCACGACAATTGAAGGACTATGAGATGGGGTATCCGACCCATGACTTGGAGTTAGGCTATTGTGGTATTTTCTTTGAAGATCTGGAGACACTATCTCTATAGGGAGAAGTGTGACAACAAGTGTAAGACCCCAACTTTTATGAATAAAGATTAATTTTTCTCGAAATATATTTTTCAATATTATGGTGTGGATTTGATATAATGTTATAGTTGTGGGTATTATTTACAAATTTTGCAAAGTAAACAAGTGGTTATATAATATTCGATTGGTTGGGGAATATTTGTTTTAATAGGGAATATTCGTACGACGGCACAATCATTGGTGGACCCCACAATGGATGTTTTGTCGTAGTTAGAAAACGACAGAATTATCTTTTTATAAAAATAACGGCGAAAGTTTTACTATTAAACTGTTGAACTACCCAGTGGTAAAAGTAATCTGATGTCTGGCGTGGTTGCATAGTAGCACACGGTATTGATTATTGATGCTTACGTGAGAAGTCACTCAGTTATACTCAATTATTGCTACAGTAATTGCTGCATCATATCTCTCATATTATTGATTCAATTATTGTCACAGTATCATCTGCATAATATTTATTATTATTAAATTAATAATTGAGACGATAAAGTTATTCATATTATTATTTGTAATATTGACAATGTCTAGAAGTTTTGTTAAGTAGAGGTTTGGTCACCCAATTGCGCGCCAATAAGGAGAAATCCTTATCGGAAAGCCCCTTCTTTCCTGGGAACGACCTGGTTATTAAATATTGTGAGTTATAATATTAATGATGAATAAGTTCGTGTTGATTAAAGATGAAATTGATAGTTCCATTGTGTTGGTATTATTAGTGTTAGTGGAAATCGACATATATTTCGATAATAATTGATGTCTGGAGGTTATATTGACCAATCGGGTAATTAATCGGATAAATGAGAAATTAATTGCTATTATTTCACATGCTTATAACTATTTGTTTACATGTGTGTACTATTAATTCACATTCATGTACTATTAGGGTAGGTCGTGCAAGATTGATAATACTTGCATGACTAAATTAAAAATGGAGGTATAGATGAAGGTACTATATTGTAATTAGTTTTTTCACATGATTATACTATTAAGTCACATGAATGAACTATTAATTCAAATTATTTACTATTAGGGGAGGTGGTCCAAGTTTGATAATACTTGCAGGACTAAATTAAAAATGATGAAAAAGAGGAATGTATTATACTGTAATATTTCAAGCCCCAAAACGTGCAATTATCAAAATTATATTTTCCTATAAATAGAAGCTCATTCTTATTTCATTCTCACCAATTCACTAAGTCTCACAAGAGCAATTATTATAGAGAGAAATTATAGAGAGAAAGAATAAGAGAAGTCTGCTACCTCACTATTCCAGTATCCAGTTTCTTCTAAGGTAAGTGGTATTATTTCTTTCGTATTCATGAAGAGAGTTATTTTCTGTCAATACTCATAAGGGTTGTTATTCCATTCTTTATTATTACATTGGAAAAACACATGCATGCGGTCTATCGCATGCACGGTGAATTCTTTTGTTATTCCATTCTTTATTATTACATTGGAATAACCTCGTCTGCGTGCGATTTATCGCATGTATGGTGAATTCTTCATTATTCCATTCTTTATTATTACATTGGAATAACTTTTCTGCATGCGGTCTATCGCATTCTGGTGAATTCTTTTGTTATTCCATTCTTTATTATTCTCATTGGAATAACTTTTCATGCGGGCGATCTATCGCATGCATGGTGAATTCTTACATTATTCCATTCTTTATTATTCTATTGGAATAACTTTGTCTATGTGGACTACCGCATGCATGGTGAATGATCCTTTGTATTCATTCCTTATTAAATTGTGGAAATGATCTGTCTACGTGGATTACCACATGCGGGCAAAAAATCCATTTGCAGTTTCATATATTCTATTATACTCAGTTGGTTAAAGTTTTGGCTTCTATACTCCTTGAAATTAGTAGAATATCCTGGATATTTGCGCTTCATCTAGTATCTTTTTATGGAAATATTCTTTTGAGCATTCTTGAATTTTACTCCACAAAACAATATCATATTGATAATTTGGACGTTATTGATTTCTGGATAAATTAAATTATAAATCTTTAAAAATTTATCCTTGAATTTGTTTTATTGAATTTTTATATCATTGTCATCATCCTCATGTTTATAATATGTTGAAAGTCATCTGTGGCCTGTAGTGCATAGATGGACTTGGTATGATTATGACCAGGGATTATTCGGTATAATCACGACCGTAATGTTAGAAATGATGTGGTAAAAGTCCCCATTGGCCATAGTGTATTGATGGATAGTTGTTGGCATGATCATGACCATTGATGAATACACGAATATCCTTGGCCCGTAGTGCATGGAAAATTTGTGGTCGTAATACTAATGAATATACTTGGCCGTAGTGCAAGGATGATGTGGTTTATTTATTAAGTTGTGTCTCAGCGATAAAAGTGATGAAAAACCTTTTAAATCATAGAAGATAGTAGATTTTATTCTCTACTTGACTCTTCTAATGGATTGCTTGTTCCGCTGCAGTTAAACTTGATGTTTGTTATATTTTATTAGTTTAACACTGTTGAAGGCTAACGATAAATTATTCTGCATTATCTTAGTCATAATATATCTTACTGGGCTATTTGAGCTCACCCTTTCTTTCACTGTTCTCTTCAGGAAATGAGAATATAGCCGGGACGAGTCGGGGAACGGATTGACGGTCCAGATAGTTGTTTTAGTAGTCCTCCCTATTCTATAAAATAATGTGATAATAAATGTAATGAGGACTCCATCAAGTGTGGATATTGTGTAGATGACAATATTCTTATTAAAACTCTTAGATTATGTTTTGTCGTATTTTACACGACTGTTGTATAATTCAGTTGTATTTGAATTTTGTACCATGTATTTGGCGACTCAAGATGGGTGATGTATACCTATTTTTGGGGCGTCACAGTTGGTATCAAAGCTTAGGGATATGATCCCTGGCTAATATGTGAGACTAGAACTAGGAGGGGAGAGACGGGGAATTCCTTCGCTAGTATGACCTACCTATGTTTATTTGGTATTTAATTGGTCGGTCAGAGTATAGGGATAATATGTTGCATGTCAATTAACCCTTGTTTTGTGGCAGTATTTGAAAATGACATCTGAGAATGTAAAGAATAGCAATGGAGCACATGAGACCGTTGAGTCACCACAGATCAATAATCAGGATAATGTGCATCAGGAAGGCGACAATCCTCATGCAAACAATAACACTGACCAAATGATGAACAATGGAATGTTCAGAGGCTTTATGCAATTCATGCAACATCAGGCGAGAGCGGATCCTATCCAAAATGTAGGTGGAAACACTGGAAACTCTCGGACGGTCACCGCTAAATAGTTCAAGGAGCTGGGACCACCGGAGTTTATTGGAGAGCCAAAACCACTTAAGGTGGAAGCGTGGATAAAGTAGATCACCAAGATATTTGATGTCTTGGGATGCTCCGAGGAGCAAAAGGTTCCCTTTGCCACCTTTATGTTATGAGGAGAGGTAGATTACTGGTGGGAATCGGTAAAGCGTACTCAACCTGCCGCACTAAAGATATCTTGGGAGAAGTTCCAAGAACTATTCAACGACAAGTACTTTCCCAAAAGTATTCGTCACATAAAAGAGGTAGGGTTCATCAAGTTGGAACAGAACAATATGACCGTGTCGCAGTACGAAGCTAAGTTTGCCGAGTTGTACCGGTTTACGTCTCACTTAGTTGATAATGAGGAGAGAATGACACGAATGTTTCTAGGAGGTTTGAAACCCAAGATACGTTAATACCTTATCTCTCATAAACTGTGTTTGTATTCAGATGTTGTGAATAAGGCTGAGTTATTGGAGCGCGATAACGAGTCAACCCAACCAAGAGAAAGCAGCCGGAAAAATGATAATACCAGTGATAGTAGTCATCGAAGCGGTAACAATAAACGTGGAGGGAATCAACATGCCAGAAATGGTAACCACTTCGGTGGTAATCATGCTCAAGACAATAAGAGTGGACATTTCAAGAAGAGGAGATTCAATAATTATGGAAAGACGTTAGCACCAACACCCGTTGTTAAGGAAAGAGAAAGACCACCTATCATATGCTTCAAATGCGGAGGGGAGGGACACATCAGTCCAAACTGCGCGATGCAGTCCAAAGCGTGTTATAATTGTGGAAGAGAAGGTCACCTAGCCCGATTTTGTCGTGCACCGAAGACAAGTCCAGCTGGGATGGAGGCACCAAAGGCCATCCCAGAAAAGTCAAAATCGGTAGTTCAAGGGAGAGCATTTGTCGTGACCTCCCAAAAAGCAAGGAACCCGAACGAGGTCATCACGGGTAAACTTATCATAAACTCTAGAGAAGTATATACCTTATTTGATACCAGTTCTACCCATTCTTTTATTTCTCCTACTTGCGCTCAATGTTTAAATTTGACTCTGGAGAAATTAGAATTTGACTTATCTATTGAAACTCCATTGGGAGAAACCTTCATTACATCCACTGCTTATAAGTCTTGTTTGATTCAAATCGGTAACCGCACGTTACCTGTCGATCTTATCTCGTTGAAAATACTTGCATTTGATGTGATTCTAGGGATTGATTGGTTAACTACTCATCATGCTAAAATTGATTGTTTTCATAAGGTTGTTAGCTTTCATATTCCTAACCAACCTATTATGCGAATTCAAGCAACTAAACCATTAAAATCAATCACGGTCATCTCAAGCCATAAAACTATTCATTTATTGAAAAACGGATGTCAAGCTTTCTTAGCTCATGTCACAGATTTAAACAAAAAATACGTTAGATTTGAATGATATTTCTATTGTTAATAAATTTCCTGACGTATTCCCCGAAGAACTTCCTGGCCTACCCCCAGAGCGTGAAATCGAGTTTGGTATCGACCTTGAACCCGGTACAAAACCCATTTCCAAAGCCCCATATCGAATGGCTCCTATTGAACTTCAGGAGTTAAAAACCCAACTACAAGAATTATTAGACATCGGTTTCATTCGTCCTAGTACGTCTCCTTGGGGTGCTCCTGTTCTATTCGTGAAGAAGAAAGATGGAAGTATGTGACTTTGTATTAATTATCGGGTGTTGAATCATGTCACCATCAAAAATAGGTACCCGTTGCCTCGCATTGATGACCTGTTTGACCAGTTGCAAGGAGCCAAATTCTTTTTAAAGATCGATCTTCGTTCCACATATCATCAATTAAAGATTAAAACCGATGACATTTTAAAGACGGCTTACAGAACTTGGTACGGGCATTACAAATTCCTAGTCATGTCTTTTGGATTAACTAATTCTCCTGCTGCCTTCATGGATATGATGAACCGACTATTCAAGGAATATTTGGATCACTTTGTGGTCGTCTTTATTGATGACATCCTCATATATTCCAAAAGCCGTGCAGATCATGAGCAACATTTGAGGCTGACACTCCAAAAGCTTCGTGAAAACAAGCTTTATGCCAAGTTAAAGAAATGCGAGTTCTAGCTTGAGGAAGTAGCATTCCTTGGGCACATAGTATCAAATCATGGAATATCTATTGACCAAAGATTGAAGCTATTCAAAGCTGGGAGCAACCTAAATCAGTGACTAAAGTACGTAGCTTTCTCGGCTTAGCTGGTTATTATCGGAGAATAGTAGAAGGGTTTTCTTGAATCGCTACTCCATTAACTCAATTGACTAGGAAAGATAAAAAATTCGGTTGGAGCGAGGAATATGAGAAGAGCTTTCAAGAACTCAAGAGGAGGCTTATTTCAGCACTTGTTCTGACAATAGCATCTGGCTCGGAGGGATTTGTCATCTACAATGATGGTTCAGGCAAAGGGTTAAGATGTGTTCTCATGCAACATGGGAAAGTCATAGCCTATGCCTCACGACAACTCAAAGAATATGAGAAGAATTATCCTACTCATGATCTAGAGTTGGCAGCTGTCGGTGTTGCGCTTAAGATTTGGAGGCATTACCTGTATGGAAAGAAGGTGGAGATCTATACGAATCATAAAAGCCTCAAATATTTCTTCACTCAAAAGGAACTCAACATGCGGCAAAGACGTTGGCTCGAACTGTTGAAAGATTATGATCATACTATTCAATACATTCCTGGTAAAGCGAACGTGGTAGCTGACGCATTGAGTAGAAGATCATATGCGGGTACGAGTGCGATATTGTCAACGCAAAGGCCCATTTTGTAGGACTTTCAAAGGATGGAGATAGAGTTAAAGACTCTAGGGACCCATGTGATGATGGCTAACATACGAGTTGAACTAACTTTAATCGATAAAAAGCTGCTCAAGCTACAGACCTGGAGCTGATGAATATGAGGAAGAAAGTGCAAGAAGGTGCTATGCCGAAAGCAAGAATCGATGAAGAAGGAATACTTCGAGTCAACTCCAGACTTTGTGTTCTGAACGACCCTGATTTAAAGTATAAAATCATGATGGAGGCGCACAACACACCGTTTGCAATCCATCCTGGGAGTACCAAAATGTATCGTGATCTTTGACATACATTTTGGTGGAGCAATATGAAGAGAGAGATCGCAGAGTTTATCTCAAGGTGTCTAACTTGTGAACGAGTCAAAGCGGAGCATCAACTGCCAAAAGGTCCATTGCAACCACTTTAAATTCCAGAATGGAAGTGGGAGCATATTACCATGGATTTCGTTACTAGTCTTCCCAAGGTTTCTCAAGGCATAGATGCAATTTGGGTCATTGTTGATAGATTGACCAAGTCTGCTCATTTCTTACCTATACGAGAAACTTATACACTTGAATGTCTTGCTCGCATGTACATAAACGAGGTTGTAAGATTGCATGGTATGCCAGTATCCATAGTTTCTGATCAAGACCCAAGATTCACTTCAAGATTTTGGGTTAGTTTACAAAAAGTTATGGGCACGGATTTACGATTTAGTTCGGCATATCATCCTCAAACGGACGGGCAGTCAGAGAGGACTATTCAAACTCTTAAAGATCTATTAAGACTCTGTGTCCTTGACTTCAAGGGAAGTTGTGACAAGTCTTACCATTGGTGGAGTTTTCCTACAATAATAGTTATCAAGCAAGTATTTGCATGGCTCCAATTGAGGTGTTGTATGGAAGAAAGTGTCGTTCTCCAGTATGATGGAATGAGGTGGGTGAAGCAACATTGTTGGGACCGGATTTTGTACATATGACTACGAAAAAGATTCAAATGATCCGATAACGTATATAAACCTCACAAGATCGATAAAAGAGTTATGCTGATCTTCATCGAAAGAACGTGGAATTCAATATTGGAGATCATGTGTTGTTACGTGTTGTTCCATGGAAAGGAGTTACGAGATTTGGAAAGAGAGGAAAGCTCAATCCTCGATTCATTGGCCCATTTTTAATCCTAGATCGAGTAGGAACTGTGGCCTATAAACTCGCCTTACCGCCAAGTATGTCTCGTGTTCATAACGTTTTTCAAATATCTATGTTACGTAAATATGTGAAAGACTTGAACCACATTATTGAATTAGAATCGGACGAGATAGAGGAAGATTTAATGTATGAAGAGGTACCTGTTAAAATCTTGGATAATAAGGATCATATTCTATGCTCCAAGGTTATACCTCAAGTCAAAGTTTTATGGAGAAACCATGATGTTGAGGAAATGACCCGGGAGTTAGAATCTGAAATGAAGTCAAGGTATCCTCACCTCTTCGACATACCAAGTACGCACCCTAATTTTGAGGATGAAATTTCATAAGAAGGGGAGGTTGTAAGACCCCAAGTTTTATGAATAAAGATTAATTTTTCTCGAAATATATTTTTGAATATTATGGTGTGGATTTGATATAATGTTATAGTTGTGGGTATTATTTACAAATTTTGCAAAGTAAGCAAGTGGTTATATAATATTCGATTGGTTAGGGGAATATTCGCTTTAACGAGGAATATTCGTATGATGATGGCACAATCATTGGTGGACCCCACAACGGAAGTATTGTCGTAGTTAGAAAATGACAGAATTATCTTTTTATTAAAATAACGGCGAAAGTTTTACCGTTAAACTATTGAACTACCCGGTGGTAAAAGTACAATAATACGTGTGGTTGCATAGTAGCACACGGTATTGATTATTGATGCTTACGTGAGAAGTCACTTAGTTATACTCAATTATTGCTATAGTAATTGATGCATCATATCTCTCATATTATTGATCCAATTATTGTCACAGTACCATCTGCATAATATATATTATTATTAAATCAATATTTGAGATGACAAAGTTATTCATATTATTATTTGCAATATTAACAATGTCTAGAAGTTCTGTCAATGAGAGGTTTGGTCACTTAATTGCGCGCCAATAAGGAGAAATCCTTATCGAAAAGCCCCCCCCCTTTCCTGGGAACGACTTGGTTGTTTAATATTGTGAGTTATAATATTAATGATGAATAAGTTCGTGTTGATTAAAGATGAAATTGATAGTTCCATTGTGTTGGGATTATTAGTGTTAGTGGAAATCGACATTTATTTCGATAATAATTGATGTCTGGAGGTTATATTGACCAATCGGGTAATTAATCGGATAAATGAGCAATTAATTGCTATTATTTCATATGCTTATAACTATTTGTTCACATGTGTGTACTATTGATTCACATTTATGTATTATTAGGGGTGGTGGTGCAAGATTGATAATACTTGCATGACTAAATTAAAAATGGAGGTATAGATGAAGGTACTATACTGTAATTAGTTTTTTCACATGATTATACTATTAAGTCACATGAATGAACTATTAATTCACATTATTTACTATTAGGGGAGGTGGTGCAAGTTTGATAATACTTGAAGGACTAAATTAAAAATGAAGAAAAAGAGGAGGGTATTATACTGTAATATTTTGAGCTCCAAAACGTGCAATTAAAGAAACTATATTTTCCTATAAATAGAAGCTCATTCTTCTTTTATTCTCACCAATTCATAAGTCTCACAAGAACAATTATTATAGAGAGAAATTATTGAGAGAAAAAAGAAGAGAAGTTTGCTACCTCACTATTCTAGTATCCAGTTTCTTCTAAGGTAAGGGGTATTATTTCTTTCGTATTCATGAAGAGAGTTATTTTCTGTCAATACTCGTAAGGGTTGTTATTCCATTTTTATTATTACTCGCTGGAATAACTTGTCTGCATGGCCTATCGCATGCTCGATGAATTCTTTTGTTATTCCATTCTTTATTATTTTGTTGGAATAACCTGTCTGTGCGGTCTATCACATGCATGGTGAATTCTTCTATTATCCCATTCTTTATTATTCCGTTGGAATAACCTGTCTGTGCGGTCAATCGCATGCTTGGTAAATTCTTTTGTTATTGCATTCTTTATTATTCTGTTGGAATAACCTGTCTGTGCGGTCTATCGCATACATGATGAATTCTTCTGTTATTCCATTCTTTATTATTCTATTGGAATAACCTGTCTATGTGGACTACCACATTCATGGTGAATGATCCTTTGTATTCATTCCTTATTAAATTGTGGAAATGATCTGTCTACGTGGATTACCGCATAGCGGGCAAAAAATCCATTTGCAGTGTCATATATTCTATTATACTCAGTTGGTTAAAGTTTTGGCTTCTATACTCCATGAAATTAGTAGAATATCCTAGATATTTGCGTTTCATCCAGTATCTTTTCATGGAAATATTCTTCTGAGCATTCTTGAATTTCACTCCACAAAACAGTATCATATTGACAATTTGGACGTTATTGATTTCTGGATAAATTAAATTATAAGTCTTTAAAAATTTATCCTTGAACTTGTTTTATTGAATTCTTATATCATTGTCATCATGCTCATGTTTATAATATGTTGAAAGTAATATGTGGCCTGTAGTGCATAGATGGACTTGGTATGATTATGACCAGGGATTATTCGGTATAATCATGACCGTAATGTTACAAATGATGTGGTAAAAGTCCTCATTGGCCGTAGTGCATTGATGGACAGTTGTTGGCATGATCATGACCATTGATGAATACACGAATATCATTGGCCCGTAGTGCATGGAAAATTTGTGGTCGTGATACTAATGAATATCCTTGGTAGTAGTCTGTGGGGATGATGTGGTTAATTTATTTAAATGAGTCTCAAATGATAAAAGTGATGAAAACCTTTTAAATCATAGAAGATAGTAGATTTTATTCTCTACTTGACTCTTCTAATGGATTGCTTGTTCCGCTGTAGTTAAACTTGATGTTTGTTATATTTTATCAGTTTAACACTGTTGAAAGCTAAGGATAAATTATTCTGCATTATCTTAGTCATAATATTTCTTACTGGGCTAGTTGAGCTCACCTTTTCATTCACTGTTCTCTTCAGGAAATGAGAATATAGCTGGGACGAGTCGGGGAACGGATTGACGGTCCAGATGGTTGTTTTAGTAGTCCTCACTATTCTATAAAATAGTGTGACAATAAATATAACGAGGACTCCATTGAGTGTGGATATTGTCTAGATGACAATATTCTTATTAAAACTCTTAGATTATGTTTTGTCGTATTTTACACGACTGTTGTATAATTAAGTTGTATTTATGTTTTGTACCATGTATTTGGCAACTCAAGATGGGTGATGTATACCTATTTTGGGGGCGTCACAACAAGAGTCTGAAATATATTTTTACACAGAAGGACTTGAATATGCGCCAAAGAAGTTGGTTGGAGTTAATTAAGGACTATGATTGCGAAATTTTATACCATCCAGGTAAAGTAAATGTGGTTGACGACGCCTTAAGTAGAAAGGGTCGGGAGAAGTTGATGATGTTGACCGCTCAGGAGGAGCTAATTTCAGCAATGGAGAAGCTGGAATTGGAAGTGAAGTATCCTATGGAGAATGACGAGAATCTATTCCAGATGCAAGCTGGTTAACTTTATTGGATAAAATTAAGGAGGCTCAACTTCAGGACGAAGAATGTGAGAAGGGGAAAAAGAAAATATCTGAAAGAACTGAATCGAGATTCAAGATAGACAGCAAGGGACTACTGAGATTTGAGAGCGGAATTTGGAAGATATTTTGAGCGAGGCTCATATCTCACGATATTCGATTCACCCTGGTAGTACCAAGATGTACCAAGATCTTCGACAACATATCTGGTGGCCAGATTTGAAACGAGATGTTGCAGAGTGTGTTACCAAATGTCTAACATGTCAAAAAGTGAAAGTAGAGAATCGGAGGCCGAGTGGTTTGTTACAACCTTAAGAGATCTCAAAATGGAAATGGGAACATATATTGATGGATTTCGTGGTTGGCCTTCTGACAACTCAGAAAGGGTATGACGCAGTATGGGTTATTGTTGACCGATTGATGAATTCTGCACACTTCCTTCCGATCAAAAGGGTGAGCTCAACTAGCCCAGTAAGAAATATTATGACTAAGATAATGCAGAATAAATCATCCTTAGCCTTCAACAGTATAACAACTGATAGAATATAATAGACAACAAGTTTTAGATCAACAACTGCAGCGGAACAAGCAATCCATTAGAAGAGTCAAGTAGAGCATGATATCTACTATCTTCTGTGATTTAAAAAGTTTATCATCAAATTTATCGCTGAAACTCAGCTTAATAAATAAACCACATCATCAAATCATCCCTACACTACGGGCCAAGGATATTCATGTAATCATCAATGGTCATAATTATACCTAATAATCCCTGGTCATAATCATACTAATAAATGTCCATCAAGGCACTACGGGCCAATGAGGACTTTTACCACATCATTTATAACATTACAGGTCATAATTATACCGAATGATCCCTGGTTATAATCATACCAATCAACAGTCCATCTATGTAACACCCCCTTTTCCGAAATAGAAAGAGAGGTTACTCAAAACATAACAAAACTGATGAATTTAATAGCAGGGCTCAAAGCCACACAAGAATAGTCTTAATATGTCATTAATACCACAAGTCAACCATAATAAATATCAAACTGCCTCAAACCACAATCTAAAATAATTATTACAATTCCGAACAAACTAATGTATCACAACCTAAACATAATATTTCTAAACCATTGGGATGAAGGTAGCTCTCATCAGACTTGCCCTTGATCCCCCTGATTACCTGCCAAAAGAAAAACACAGCATGTGTCAAATGCCCAGTACGGATATAGAATAAAAGAATAATGAAACAAAAAAACTCACACAATTAAATGAACTGAAATGTAACGAACAAAACTAACACAACGAAATGATAGGCTTAAATCAAATGACTTGGTGTTATTTCATACCGAGCTAAAAATAAATAGTAATATACCTTGCCATACATGCAAGTCAAATAATGCCACACATGC
Organism: Panax quinquefolius; assembly: GCA_020205615.1. Classification (NCBI taxonomy): domain Eukaryota; kingdom Viridiplantae; phylum Streptophyta; class Magnoliopsida; order Apiales; family Araliaceae; genus Panax; species Panax quinquefolius. The sequence continues at coordinate 36,760 of JAINUW010000182.1, read as the reverse complement.
AATCACACATCGGACTGCGCAATCCAGATGCATGCAAAATCGGAAGGCATGTTTGGCACAAACATCACCAATCCGCATAACAGAACAAAACAGAAAAACTAGGGTCGACCCATACGCCTCCCACAACAAACACCAAATGGCCAACTCCCACCGGAGCACAAAACAGAGACGTCGTGGACTGATCACACCGCCACGGAAGGTGTCATGCCTCGGTGCCAAGAGGACATGCCTGTGGTACCCCCACATGTGGTTATAGCTCAGGTATACCCTACGGTATTCTAACAAAATATAATATCACAACACATGCGACAAAATATCAACACAAAGGGATTCTAACGTGTACATACTAAATCGAACGAATCATCAACACAAGTCTCTAAAAATATAATAACATGTACATCACTATTAATATCAAAATAAAATTTAGACATAATATACTAGTCTAAAGAGTACAAATATGAGTTCTAATACAACGCCAAAATAAATTTATCACAATAAATTGACAAGAAACAATTATGAGAGGCAATACTAAATTTTAAAACGAATAACGAAACGAACAAATTTAAAATAAAAGAGTTTCACTGAAAGAATACGGAATCCGTATAACCCCACATTCATATTCCTTATAACTCGGCGAGATTCTTCTTTGAATCCTCTTACGCATGTTTTAATCCTTTTTTTATAAATTTCTGAAATTACTTCTTATTGTTCAAACTCTATTTGAGCTTATTCGTTCATTATCCTCACCTCTCTTCTCTAAGGTTATAGCCTAAGGTACTCTTACCTAAGGTTTCTAACCTATCAGCTTTGATACCAACTGTAACGACCCCAAAATTCATACAATTTAATTATCATTCTCGATCGTTAACAATACAACTTTAATCTATCTTTACATTATTATTCGTATTAAAATCCTTAAAAATGCGGAATATTTAAAACTTTTATACATTTTCTTATGTATTGCCTTAAATCGCAACCTTTACATTACATCTCTTCGATTCAAATTTATATCATGAATCGTTACAACAAAATGATTATACAAAGTCTTACATCATAAATAGATATCCATATACACCGGATAACTCAACTTACAATTCAACAACATGTTACATTCAAAATATTAAATATATTTCTCATAAAACATAAGTAATCTTCGTGAATATGGATCTCTATGATTCACTTAGCACATATCCTTACCTTGAAATCTTGACCTGCAAAAGTGGTTATTTGCAAGAGTGAACTCGATAGCTCAGCAAGTTCTAACAGTTTTCATGCATCATATAACACATAATAATATGCTCAACATACATATTAAAGTAACATGACATCCATGCTTTAATTCACATAGCAAATATAAAGATTGAGTTCCTTACTCAATCATTATTATTTAACCAAAACAATGTAGTCATAAATTGACATTAACATTTCATGATTACAACATGTATAACATATCATGCTCACTTACAACACATACAACATATCATGCAATTTAAAATAGTTCACCAAGTCCACGTAGAAAATAGGAACCGAAAGACTTACCTTGATCGTTGTTTACCAATAACAGTTTAATAGCTTACAGTTATCTGCACTTCACGTGACCTACACAATTATATAATCATACACATCAACTATTAGTCAAATAGCAACGCATAGTAGTTGTAATGTAAACTTTACTCTATATCTCATAAGTCCGATGACATTCAACTTTGAATATGTTGTAAACATCATATTAACCTATTTTAAAAAGTTATTGGACACCCACGAATTCGTTTCTTAACCGATTCGATCCGTTCAAGTTGCGTTGTTTCATTTTTCAGAAGAGAACAACAATCATCCATCAATTTAAATTTTCCATCACGAATTCATCATCAACTTTAGTCCCAAAGTACACCAAAACACATATTACAATCAAAACCCAAATTCCTCTTCTTTAGTATAAATACATGAATTTGATTTCTGAAAAATTATTTCTAGATGACCATTATCAAATTATAAATATATAATAACATATATAACATCATAACCCACAAATTCATTAACCAAAATCCCAATTTTAAAAGAAATTTAAGAACACATAAACTAGAAATATAAACTAAATTATGTACCTTTAATTCCTTAAGAAATAAAACTAACCTTATCAAGAAAATTATAATTTTTATTCAACCATTATAACTTTATTTAACAAATTCTCACTCCTCTAAATTAAATTAGAATATCACCATTATACTACTCAAGTACTAAAATAAGTATAAATCTCATCTATTTTATCACACTTAAATAAACTATCCCATCAAATATTTATTTAATACCATAAATATTCATTTTATTCCATAAAGTTTCCAACTAAAATATTTAATGAACTTAATAAATATTTTACTCGCATTATACTAACATTTACATTTTCATACAATATATTACCTTCTCACTTTATTAAATCAATTATATGTGTATTAATTCACTATTTTAATTAAGTGAATTATTCACACTATTTGTGAAACTTAACTCATATTCACACTATTTATGAAACATATTTGAGCGATTCTTGAGCCCACGCGAAGCTAACTTCTGGGACTATAACTTTTACTATTTGACCTTTTCCAAATTCTAAACACAGAACTCTAGAAAATTAGTTCAAGGTGATAGCCCCGAGTTGGTTAGACAGTTTTGATGCGACTACTTTGAATGGTCATAACTCTTTGCTCCAAAGTCAGAATTAGTCCGTTCTGGAGTCTATGGAAAGCTTATTCAGTGTACTATAATATACCAAAAACCCAGAAGTTTCTAAACAATATAGCTAACCCCGAATTTTCGTTTTTGGATCAACAGTCCACTAGTTTTTCGGACTTCTAGTTTTGACATCCAAAACTCACCTCGACTCGTTCCAACCCAACTTTCTTTACAAATAAGTTTTATTTAACATAATTAGACTCATCTAAGGTCTCGGCTTCATATTTCTAAATACCATCATTAGAAGTCATTTACATAATCAATTCCAAGCCAAAATAAACATATTAAAGTAACTAGTTTTACTAACAAAACTAACTAAACTTCCAAAATTCAAACTTTAAATAACAAACTAAATACAATATTTAAAATAATAACATTATCAAAAATTAAATAAGAAAAATACGCGAAAATACGAGTTCAAAAAATTGACTACGCACTTTCACCCCAAAATTTAACTAAGGAGGTCTTTATAAAAAGTCCTCCCACAACAAAGCCTTTCTCAAAATTGGAGGCCTTATTGTTGGTGAATGAAACAAAGGGTAAAACCCTTCTATTTATAGTTTTAGAAAAGGGGTAAAGTTCTCAATTTAGTTGATGTGGGACTTGGTTTATACTAATTCTAATTTGTTTATATTAATTTTTCATATTTTCAATATGTTAAGCAAAATCAGTCACCACGAATTCGTTTCTTAACCGATTTGATCCGTTCAAGTTGCGTTGTTTTTGTTTTATTGAGGAGAACAACAATCATCCATCAATTTCTCACGTAAGCATCAATAATCAATACCGTGTGGTACTATGCAACCACGCGTATTACTGTTCTTTTACCACCGGCTATTTCAACAGTTTAACGGTAAAACTTTCACCATTATGTCTTCTATATATTCAAAATAATATTAACATTTCCCAGGTTCTGTATAACCATTACATTTGTCCTTATGATAATATCAAATATTATTCTTACAAAACTATACTATTACATAAGTAATCTACGGGTTCACCTTCGCCTTCCCTTTATCCTTGCCGGATTCGTCGGTTCGTTTGGTCTTAGCTGCATTCATATGGTTCAAGCAAGAGGGAGCCTAACTAGTTCAGCTGTAACATTCCAGAATTTTAAAGTGTAATATTAAATATTTATTAATTTATATAAGTATTTAATGGATGTGATTAATTGTTGAATAAATAATTGTTCAATTTGAGTTGATGTGGTTTAGTTAATTATTTATTGAATAAATAATTAAATATTAAATATTAAATATTTATTGAATTATATAAGTATTTAATGGCAATTTGAGTTGATGTGATTTAGTTAATTATTTGTTGAATAAATAATTAAGGAGTTAAGAAAATTAATTGTTATGAGGTTATATACTAATTTAATTTAATAATTAAGTAGGGGAGCTAATAATGATTAAATGAATTATAATATTTTAATTCAAATTTGTGATTAAAACAAGGTGTTAGTTGGATTAAATAAAATTATAATTATAAAGAAATTATAGTTTTGTGATAATAATTTATGTGTTAAAGTAATTTAATAGATTAGTATTTGAATTGATTAAATTGATTATTTAATTAAATAGAAGTGTGGCAAATTACCTTGCTATAAAGGAGTTACTAAAATAAATTAAGGGAGTTTAAGTCAGTTTTGCCAAACAAGGCCTAATGCCTATTAAGTCTTTTATCTAATTGTGTTTTACCAAACAAGGCATAAGGATTAATGGGTTATTTTATTAAGATTAGCCAAACAAGCTTTATGGATTTTAAATTTCAAAACTTACATAACTGATATCTAGAGTTATATTATATAATTAATATATATTATTACTATATACGTTATATTTTCTAGTACGTATGTTAGAGAGAAGAAATAACTCAGTTGAAGAAAAAGAGAAGAAGAAGAAAACTAGAGAGAATTTGAGAGAAATCCTAACAGGTTTGAGAAAGGAATTGGAGAAAAGAAGTTTGATAATCAATAGTAGCCATCATCTTCTTAATCAAAGGTAGGAGCTTAACCTTTTCTTTAAAAGTTTAGTTTTCCTCTTCCCAAAAAAAGTTCTCTATGAAATTTTATAAAAGATAAATTGATGGTGTTTATGGCTATATGATAAATTATTGATTATAAGACGATTACATGAGTTTATATATATGATTATAGAGAAACTAGTTCATGTATGTATGTGTTTTGGGAAGACAACCATATTACAAAGTTGTTTACATGAAAATATATATGAATATGACTTAATTTAAAATAGAAATTAAGGCTTAATTAGTTGTTAAATTGATAAATTGATTATGGAAAATTGATAGAGTATGTATAATCATAACTATGATGTTTTGAAATTTCTATTTTGATTGAAAAACAAAATCACAGTGTTGATTTTCATTAAAAAATGTCAATAATAGAGTTTTTGCCAAAAATATTGAAATTGGGTGTTGTAAATTTGATGTTTATGTTATTTTATGAGTAGAAACATGTTAGAAGTCTTCACAATATGTTTATATGAAGTCTATATGTGTATTACATGTTAATAAGTCTATTATATTTGAGCTTGTAGGCCAAATTGGCTTTTGTTCATGCTATTGTCACGAAGCTTGATCGTCGCCGAGTTACGACTGGCAGCCAGCAAATACAATTCCAAAGAAGACAAATCTCGCGTCATAAATCTTTCATGCATACCGCCAATACCAATTAATTGCCCTCGTGACTCACGTCAAGCAAATAAACTCAACAATGAAGGCCAACCACAATGTAAATCGTGGCTCACATGTCACGAAGTTAGCGTAATGTTCTCGACAGCTTTTGTTTAAGTATACAAATTTTGAAAATAAATATTATGTGTTAATAATATGAATGTTAAATGATGATTTCAGTAGTATTAAACTATGAATGAGCATGTTATCAAGAGTTAATTAGTATTAACGTAGTTTGATTATGTGAATTGGTAATTTAACCTACATGATGTATATATTTTGTTTATATAGATATAAAGTGTTGGTAATGACTAATTATATCATGATGACATATGTGTAGGGTATTGATTCAAGTTGTAAGGTTTAGCTTGTGCTAAAGGCAAGTTCTCTAACTCAAAACTTCATTGTGCGAGTTTAATTTCATTTGGTACATTATTGTTTTCAAATTCAATTACAATTGTTGTAAGTTGCTACTTCTACACTTTCGTAGAGCTAGATTGCCTATTATTGAATAAGTCATTGTATCTAGTTACTCATGACGATACAAGTTTTCCAATCTATTATCTTGTTAATTCAATTACTGTTTTCAATTCGATTACAATATAATGATGTAAGTTATTTGGAGCAAGTTATTCTTGTATTTAACTTGTGGTTTAGCATGCACAACTATATATGCTATGCATGCTTATTATTCAATTCTAATTAACCTTGGCTTAGTGTTGTTCAAGCAAGGTATGCTATAGTTATTCAAATTGTATGCTATTAGATTATTCCTAATGCATGACTTTAGTTTACTATAATTGATTCAACCACGATTATTCTATAGTATAGTGTTATTGGTCTTATTCAACTACTCCTTAGTTGATGTTCGTTGAATTCCAAATTATCTTGAAAGCTTATCCAAACCAAACATCCTTTGGTGCGGACTTGTACTCTAAATATTGAGATGAACAACTCTTTTAATAGAGGTTTACGTTTAGCGTTGAAATGGTTGTGCACAATACATTGTATTTAAAGGGTTGATCCCCCCAAGTGCGTGGAGTCCTTATAGTCTTATGATATTAAAGTTAAAGTTGAAAGATTACTTATAACCGTGGACATGATTCGTGGTCATTAGACCCTCAGTAATATATTTCAGAAAGTTAATAGAATATATTGTTCAGTTCTATTGAGCCTAATATTGGCAATTGATGTAAAAGTTTAAAGATTTACTTATTGTTATTTCAAGTGGGCCTTGTTTTCTCACTCTTGCCTCAGAAAATTTCTTACACTAAACTTGAAACCGGTGACGCATCCTAGCACCAAAAAAGGAAAAGGAAAGATGAACAAATCTTCAAGACTTGTAATAGATTTGATAGTTTTATTATCGACTTTGGTTTAAAGATTGTAATGAAGTTTATTTAATTTACGCATTTGAATGATTGTTGTTAAAGGTTAGATAACTCGGAGATTTTTATTTAAATTTAATCTCTGTATAAGCGTGTTTTATTATTCAATTTTATTATAATTGGGTAGTTATAGATGAATGTTTTGATTAAGTGAACACCAAATCTTGAGGAAATGAAGTACCGTGATTTGGGGTGTCACAAGTTAGTATCAAAGCCTTTAGGTTATGAACCTTAGGTGGGGGAAAAGCCTTAGGAAGTAACCTTTGAAAAGATAGTGGAGATAACTCTTATCGAGTTTTAAGGAAGAAGTAATAAAACACTTATGTGCTTATGTGTTTATAGTTTATGTACTCGTGAGTGTCGAGTTGTAATGATTAGTAATTAAAACTTTAAAATTTTGTTGTCAGGATGACTAATGTCGGAGAATCCAGTCAGGCTAGGGAGGAGGGACCTCAAGTTCCTATAGAGGAGGAGCCTCACGACATTCAGGTAGTTTGGGAACAACTACTGCCACGAGAGTCAGCCTCGTTGGTCACAGTATTTGAAGATGAGGATGATGATGTGGAGACAGATGAGGAGGACCCCGTTGAGTTACCACAGGTGGATGAGGATGACGCTGATGAGGAGGAAAGGATTCCACTTAACTCGATAGCAGGTCGTATATACGATGAGGTGCATGACCGTAACGTGGAACTTCAGGATACAGTTGAGGAGTTGTAGTAGATAGTAGCTGAACAACAGACTGTAATGACACAAAAAGACGGCGAGATCCAGGATCGTGAAGAACGATTGACAAAGGTCGAGGAGAAACTAGTACAAACTGAAGGAGAGAAAGAGCAACTGATCGAAGTGGTCGCTGAACTGAAGAACAAGCTAAGAGAAGAAGCTGCTAAGAGGGCAAGAGCTGAAGATGCTTATGAGGAAGCTTTTCAACGAACCAGATTAGCAGTAAGTGACACGCAAGCAAAGAGGATGAAGATGGAAGAGATGGATAAAGTATTTAACACCGCAATTAATCGAGCTCAAGATCGGGTCATGGGATATCCGATTCGGCCGAGACGCCGCCATCATTCGTGTTAGATCGCAGAAGAACAATGTTTCGAGTCATGGAGGAAGAACGCGTGATAGGGCTAAGAAGTATCTTAATAGAACATCGTAGTCATTTGTTATACGATGAGTGAAATGTTAAATAAATTGTAAATCCCAAGTGTTATGCAACCTATGGGATATGACTATGATGTTGTCATGAAACTTTTGTAGTTCAGGAAAGTAATGTAGATAGCAGAGATGCTATTGTTTTATGTTTTCAAAAAGGTTATGAATAAATAAAAGTTATTACTTTATTCAAAGTGTTATGTGGTTATTTCTTTTATAGAGGCAAGTTAATTAGAAAATACTTAAAGAAGCTGAGTAATAGTCTAATGGATGTTTTGTTTTAACAGAAAATGCCTCCCAGACGTGAACCACCCCGACAGAGAAACAATGAGAGAACTACCAATAACGACAATGTTGACGGTAACCCCGTTCAACAACTAGTGACACTACTAACAGGAGCGTTGCAGAATCAACCACAAAACCATGGTACAACGTTTAAGGATTTCAAGGCGGTTGGACCACCTGAATTTCGTGGGTCCATGAATCCAGTCGAAGCACAAACCTGGATTATGGAGATAAAAAAGGTGTTCGATGTCGTTAGGGTAGGGGATGACCAGAAGACTGCTTTCGCAACATTCATGTTTAAAGTAGAAGCTAGTTATTGGTGGCAGGCCAATAAAACTCGTGAAGGGCTAGGAGTGATGACCTGGGATAGGTTCAAGGAGTTGTTCTTCGAGACCTATTTTTTGGAGAGTTCGAAGAGTCAGCTAGAAGTGCAGTTTCTGGAATTAAAGTAGGGAACAATGACGGTATCTGAGTATGCCGCGAAATTCAATGAATTGGCGAGGTTTGCGCCATATCAAGTCAGCACAGACGAGCGTAAGGCGAAGAGATTTGGACAGGGACTGAAGCCCGGCTTGTATAAAGAGGGTTTCCTGCTCCAAATAAGACATTTGCAAGATGATGGAGAAAGCGTTAGACTCGTTGAAGGTGGAGGCGAGGGAGTGAAAAAGTTCAATCAGGAACAAAAGAAGAAGAAAAATGAGAATGAGATTAAGAATGGAGGTGGTAACGGTGGAAATAACAACAACAACAACAACAACAACAACAGCTTGAAGAGGAAGTGGAATGGGAACATGGGTGCTGGAAACCAGCAGGGTAACCAGCAGAACAAAAAGTTTGAAGCATGTGCGACGTGTGGGAAATTTCTTAAGGGTGCGTGCTTGATGGGGAAGCGAGTATGCTTCAATTGTGGCCAGGAGGGTCACATCGCCCCAAATTGCACTCAACCAAAGAAGAATGTATGCTTCACGTGCAGATCCAAGGATCACTTTGCTCGTGAGTGCCCTAAGAAGAAGGATGGAGTGACAACCAGAAGCAATAGAGGTAACAATGGAGGTACATGGGCCATTCATAGGACTCCGACATCAAACAAACCCACGGCCGTAACCTTCTACACGATCGTATGCAAGATGTCAGTAATCAAAAGATGTGGTGTCAGGTATTATCCTAATCAATGATATAAATGTTTATGTATTATTTGATTCGAGTGCTACTTGTTCGTTTATATTTGATGAATTTGCTAAGAGGTTAGACTTTCCTAGAGAAGAACTGAATTTTCCTTTGAACATAGAAATTGCGAATAAGGAAGTAATCCCTGTTAGATTCGTATACAAGAACTGTAGGGTGAACATTAAGGAGAATCTCTTGTTGGTAGATTTGATTTCGATTAGACTTGGGGAATTTGATGTAATTTTGGGAATGGATTGGCTGTTCAAATACGAAGCGGTAATTGACTGCCAAAAGAAATGTGTAAACCTTATGACTCCGTCAAAGGTAGTATTTTATGGTAGCAAGTTGCCTAGACAAATGAAATTTCTGACGACTATGCAGGCCAAGAAATTGTTGAGTTAAGGCTGTGTGGGCTATTTAGCTTACATAGTCGATACTCAGAAGAAGAATGTGAAACTAGAAGAAATACCAGTAGTGAGAGAATTCGAAGACGTGTTTCCAGAGGATTTTTCAGGACTTCCGCCTGACAGAGAAATAGAGTTCGTGATCAACTTGGCGTCGGGAACAACACTGATATCAAAGGCCCCATACAGAATGGCTCCAGTAGAAATGAAGGAACTGATGGTACAGTTGCAAGAGTTGTTGGACAAGAAATATATTCAACCAAGCGTATCGCCGTGGGGAGCGCCAGTTTTATTCGTGAAGAAGAAGGACGGAACAATGCGTCTTTGCATTGATTATAGAGAGTTAAACAAAGTCACTATTAAGAATAAGTATCTGTTGCCTAGAATAGATGACTTGTTTGATTAGCTGAAGGGTGCTAAATATTTCTCAAAAATTGATTTGAGAAGTGGGTATCACCAATTGAAGATAAGAAAGGAGGATATACCTAAAACGACATTCTTAACTCTGCATTTTACATTACGAGTTTTTGGTGATGTCTTTTGGTTTAACAAATTCCCCTGCTGCGTTCATGGATTTGATGAACAGGGTGTTTAAACAATTCTTAGACAAGTTTGTAGTGGTATTTATTGAAGACATTTTAGTGTATTCCAAGACTCAAGAAGAACACGTGGAACACTTACGTTTGACATTGGAAACACTAAGAAAGGAAAAGTAGTATGCAAAATTCTCTAAGTGCGAATTTTGGCTCGACCATGTACAATTTTTGGGTCATGTTATTGACAAGGATGGGATTTCAGTGGATCCATCAAAAGTGGAAGCTGTAATCAATTGGGAACAACCAAGAACACCGTTAGAAGTGAGGAGTTTCTTGGGACTGGCCGATTATTATAGAAGATTTATTCAAGATTTTTCTAAAATAGCCACTCGCTAACAAATTTGACAAGGAAAGTCAGAAAATTCGCTTGGACGGAGAAGTGTGAAGAGAGTTTTTAAGATTTGAAGAAAAGGTTAAGTATGGCACCTGTGTTGACATTACCAAATGATACAGGAAATTTTGTGGTGTATAGTGATGCCTCACACAAAGCGTTGGGTTGTGTTCTTATGCAGAATGGAAAAGTTATTGCGTATGCATCAAGACAACTGAAGGATTATGAGAAAGGGTATCCGACTCATGATTTGGAATTGGATGCAGTTGTATTTGCTCTGAAGATATGGAGACACTATCTTTATGGAGAGAAATGTGAGATCTACACGCACCACAAAAGTCCAAGTATATTTTCACTCGTAAGGATTTGATTTGAACATGCATCAAAGAAGGTGGATGGAATTGATAAAAGATTATGATTGTGAAATCTTTTACCATCCGGGCAAAGCGAATGTGGTGGTAGATGCTTTAAGCAGGAAAGGTCGGGAGAAGTTGATGCTGATAACCACTCAGGAGGAGCTTATTTCAGCAATGATAAAACTGGAGTTGGAAATCAAATTTCTAAAAGAATCTGACAAACAACTATTCCAGATAGAAGCTGGTCCAACTTTAGTGGACAAAGTGAAGAATTCTCAACTACAAGATGAAGAGTGTGGGAAAATCAAATAGAATCTGATTGAGGGTAGTGATGTAAAATACAAGATCGACACCGAATGACTACTATGGTTTTAGGGAAGAATCTGGGTTCCAGCAACACCAGAGCTGAAAGAAGAAATTTTGACCGAAGCTCATAGCTCAAAATATTCAATTCATCCAAGAAGCACGAAAATGTATCAAGATTTGCGCCGATGTTTTTGGTGGCCGAATATGAAAAGGGACGTTGCAGAATGCGTAGCGTAATGCTTGACATGTCAAAGAGTAAAAGCCAAACATCAAAGACCCAGCGGGTTACTTCAACCGTTGGAAATACCAGAATGAAAGTGGGAACACATCACGATAGATTTTGTGGTGGGTCTTCCAACTACTCAGAGAGGATGCGATGCAATTTGGGTCATAGTGATGACCGACGGAAATCAACAGACTTTTTTACCAATAAAGATTAGATTCAATCTTGATCAGTTGGCAAGATCGTACATTAAAGAGATCGTTTCGAGGCACGGAGTGCCAGTATCAATTGTGTCCGATAGAGATCCGCGATTCACATCAAAATTTTGGAAGAGACTATAAGAATGCTTGGGGACACAGTTGCGAATGAGTACGGCTTATCATCCACAAACAGATAGCTAAAGCGAACGAACGATTCAGACATTGGAAGATATGCTGAGAGCATGTGTCATGGACTTTAAAGGAAGCTGGGAAGAATAATTACTGTTGGTGGATTTTGCTTACAACAATAGTTATCACGCGAGCATCGGCATGCCACCTTACGAGGCATTGTCACGACGTAAAGTGCGTAACTCCACCAGTCTTTGGATGAAGTCGGTGAACGCCAACTGCTAGGGACCGGAACTAGTACAACAAACTCTACGACATTGTCAAACTCATCGTGACAAGATTAGTAGCGACCAAGATGAATGTAAAAAGTATGTTGATCAACACAGACAAGATCGTGCATTCGACGTAGGAACTTTTGTATTCCTAAAAGTTTCTCCTTGGAAAGGGAAAATTCATTTCGGTAAAAAGGGAAAGCTAAGCCCGAGGTTTATTGGACCCTTTGAAGTGTTGCGTAGAGTGGGAGAAGTGGCTTACAAGGTAGCTCTACCTCCAGAGTTAGAAAACATTCATAATGTTTTTCATATTTTGGTGTTACGACCATATAAACCCGACTACAAACATGTGATCGAGTACGAACCGTTGCAGTTCGAGAAAGATTTGTCTTATGAAGAGGTTCCTATCCAGATAGTCGACATGAAAGAACAAGTGCTCAGGAATAAAGTGATACCTTCCATGAAGGTGATATGGAGGAACCACAACGCTGAAGAAGCTACGTGGGAACTCGAAGAGAAAATGTTGAAAGAGTACCACGAGTTATTTGTTTAATCCAGTGTCTTCGATTCTCGGGGATGTAATCTTTGTAAGTAGGGAAAGATGTAACGAATGATTTGTTTGAGTTGTGATTCTCGGAGGACGTAATCCTTGTAAGGAGGAAATGATGTAACATTCCGCATTTTAAAGTGTAATATTAAATATTTATTAATTTATATAAGTATTTAATGGATATGATTAATTGTTGAATAAATAATTGTTCAATTTGAGTTGATGTGGTTTAGTTAATTATTTGTTGAATAAATAATTAAATATTAAATATTAAATATTTATTTGTAATATTAAATATTTATTGAATTATATAAGTATTTAATGGCAATTTGAGTTGATGTGATTTAGTTAATTATTTGTTGAATAAATAATTAAGGAGCTAAGAAAATTAATTGTTATGAGGTTAAATACTAAGTTAATTTAATAATTAAGTTAGGGAGCCAATAATGATTAAATGAATTATAATATTTTAATTCAAATTTGTGATTAAAAAAAGGTGTTAGTTGGATTAAAAAAATTATAATTATAAAGAAATTATAGTTTTGTGATAATGATTTATGTTAAAGTAATTTAATAGATTAGTATTTGAATTGATTAAATTGATTATTTAATTAAATAGAAGTGTGACAAATTACCTTGCTATAAAGGAGTTACTAAAATAAATTAAGGAGTTTAATTTAGTTTTTGCCAAACAAGGTCTAATGCCTATTAAGTCTTTTATCTAATTGTGTTTTTACCAAACAAGGCATAAGGATTAATGGGTTATTTTATTAAGATTAGCCAAACAAGCCTTATGGCTTTTAAATTTCAAAACTTACATAACTCGATATCTAGAGTTATATTATATAATTAATATATATTATTACTATATACGTTATATTTTCTAAATACGCATGTTAGAGAGAAGAAAGAACTCAAATTGAAAAAAAGAAGAAGAAGAAGAAGAAAACTAGAGAGAATTTGAGAGAAATCCTAGCAGGTTTGAGAAAGGAATTGGAGAAAAGAAGTTTGATAATCAATAGTAGCCATCATCTTCTTAGTCAAAGGTAGGAGCTTAACCTTTTCTTTAAAAGTTTAGTTTTCCTCTTCCCAAAAAAAGTTCTCTATGAAATTTTATAAAAGATAAATTGATGGTGTTTATGGTTATATGATAAATTATTGATTATAAGATGATTACATGAGTTTATATATATGATTATAGAGAAACTAGTTCATGTATGTATGTGTTTTGTGAAGAAAACCATATTACAGTGTTTACATGAAAATATATATGAATATGACTTAATTTAAAATAGAAATTAAGGCTTAATTAGTTGTTAAATTGATAAATTGATTGTGGAAAATTGATAGAGTATGTATAATCATAACTATGATGTTTTGAAATTTCTGTTTTGATTGAAAAACAAAATCACAGTGTCGATTTTCAGTAAAAAAATGTCAACAATGGAGTTTTTGCCAAAAACATTGAAATTGGGTGTTGTAAATTTGATGTTTATTTTATTTTATGAGTAGAAACATGTTAGAAGTCTTCACAATATGTTTATATGAAGTCTATATGTGTATTACATGTTAATAAGTCTATTATATTTGAGCTTGTAGGCCAAATTGGCTTTTGTTCATGTTGTTGCCGAGCTTGGTCGCCGAAGTTACGACTTTTTGGCGCAAGTGCATTCAAAGAAGAAAAAATCTCATGTTAAAGGTCTTCGCTCCACGTCAGCAATGCCAATCAATTGCTCGTGACTCACGCATGCAGCAACTTCAACAATGTCATGCCAACCACAATGTAAATCGTGGCGGCGCATGAACAAAAGTTAGTTAAGTAATGTTCGGCAGCTTTGTTTAAGTATACAAATTTTGAAAATAAATGTTATGTGTTAATAATATGAATTTTAAATGATGATTTTAGTAGTATTAAACTATGAATAAGCATGTTATCAAGAGTTAATTAGTATTAACGTAGTTTGATTATGTGAATTGGTAATTTAACCTACATGATGTATATATTTTGTTTATATAGATATAAAGTGTTGGTAATGACTAATTATGTCATGATGACATATGTATAGGGTATTGATTCAAGTTCTAAGGTTTAGCTTGTGCTAAAGGAAAGTTCTCTAACTCAAAACTTCATTGTGCGAGTTTAATTTCATTTGGTACATTATTGTTTTCAAATTCAATTACAATTGTTGTAAGTTGCTACTTCTACACTTTCATAGAGCTAGATTACCTATTATTGAGTAAGTCATTGTATCTAGTTACTCACGACGATACAAGTTTTCTAATCTAATATCTTGTTAATTCAATTATTGTTTTCAATTCGATTACAATATAATGATGTAAGTTATTTGGAGCAAGTTATTCTTGTATTTAACTTGTGGTTTAGCATGCACAACTATATATGTTATGCATGCTTATTATTCAATTCTAATTAACCTTGGCTTAGTGTTGTTCAAGCAAGGTATGCTATAGTTATTCAAATTGTATGCTATTAGATTATTCCTAATGTATGACTTTAGTTTACTATAATTGATTCAACCACAATTATTCTATAGTATAGTGTTATTGGTCTTATTCAACTACTCCTTAGTTGATGTTCGTTGAATTCCAAATTATCTTGAAAGCTTATCCAAACCAAACATCCTTTGGTGCGGACTTGTACTCTAAATACTGAGATGAACAACTCTTTTAATAGAGGTTTACGCTTAGCGTTGAAATGGTTGTGCATAATACATTGTACGAAGGGTTGATCCCCCTAAGTACGTGGAGTCCTTATAGTCTTATGACTGTTAAAGTTAAAGTTAAAAGATTACTTATAACTGTGGACATGATTCGTGGTCATTAGACCCTCAGTAATATATTTCAGAAAGTTAATAGAATATATTGTTCAGTTCTATTGAGCCTAATATTGGCAATTGATGTAAAAGTTTAAAGATTTACTTATTGTTATTTCAAGTGGGCTTTGTTTGCTCACTCTTGCCTGTAAAATTTCTTATAACTAAAGTTGAAACTGGTGACGTACCTAGCACTAGTAAGGGAAAAGGAAAGATGAACAAGTACTGAAGACTTGTAATAGATTTGATAGTTTTATTATCAGACTTTGGTTTAAAGATTGTAATGAAGTTTATTTAATTTCCACATTTGAATGATTGTTGTTAAAGATTAGATAACCTGGGAGATTTTTATTTAAATTTAATCCTGTATGGGAAGGTTTTATTATTCAATTTTATTATAATTGGGTAGTTATAGATGAATGTTTTGATTAAATGAACACCAAATCTTGAGGAAATGAAGTACCAGGATTTGGGGGTGTCATATCAGCAAGTACAACAATTCTAGTAAAATAGCATGCTTGAGACATAGGAATCATATATCTTCAATAACTGAACAATAGTTACGAAGTATTATCGATAATTCAAAATAGCACTTCTTTTCCTTCAAAACGTTTTACAACAACAATATTCAGTAAAACATCAATTCCGGTTCTAGACTGTGAGCATTTCATAAGTACTTTGAAAAGGAAATCCAGGCACGAAGTCCGTAAGTTCGGCATAACTTACGAGCACGTCTAGGTGATCAACCTATAGTACTCTATGTTGATCAACACTATATTCATTAAACGTGTATACGTTTAAGTTGTGGCAACCTCACCTGCATGTTGTTTGATGATAAAACAATTTGGCATACTCATTCTCGTTTTGAAAACCACAACACTGTTAGTTTGGTAAATCATTTCTCATACTTGCAAGATTAAAAGAATCCAACATATTGCAAGTCTAGCCGAAGGAATTGGCGTTGACTTCATCAAATATTAACTCATGCGAAGAATACATGAATCACAAAGACTTGTCCAGATTGAACTTGAACAAGGGATATAGTACTTGCCTTTAGCATCTGCTTACAGATATTTGGCCTTGAAATTTGCCATGGAACACTGCTGCACCGTAAAACTTTGATGATTTTTCAACTGTAGAGATTCCTGACTCGTAACTTCTTCGTTATAAGTCCGAATTGGCTCGTTCAAGAGCCTACGGTTCACAAATCACATACTCTACGTGTTCATGCAAGAATTTTATCTATTCAACTTTGTTTGCTAAAATTTCAACTATTAGTTCATTTTTAACGAAAACGATAAACGTTCGTGAACGTTCAACACTCGTTTCTTCGTTCTAAGTCGGAATCCGGTCATTTTCGAGTCCGCAACTCTATAACGCCAAATACAACTTGTCTCCATCGGAAACCAACGTTTCTGAGTTCAAACACAAAATCTGACTTCCATTCCGAGAATTTCACGAATTCGAAGATTATCGTCCAATCGTGCGAATTCCGGCAAAACTTTATTACTAACAATTTGTTCATCATTCCAAATACATTCATTTCATTAGCTAGACATCTCAACTTATAATGTACAATGACTTAAATTTAAAATAGGTTATGACTCATTTCTTATAAGTTCATAACTTAACAAATTCTTCAATATATGATTTTCATTTCCTTATGACTAATTCTTGATTCAAGTCCTTTAAGCAACATTATTGCATCTTATTAACATAATATCAAGAAAGAAATGAAATTCCAGAAAAGAAGAGAAATGTGAAACTCTTAGAAGATGAAGAGGTGAGGAATATGATGATCTTAGAAAGATCCTTAGAGAAAGAATTTGGTTGTAGAACCTAATGAATGAATAAAGTATTAACATAAAATCTATTTTGATAGATTGACTGAATGAAGATTAATAAATAAAACTTTTGAGGAGGAAATTCTTAGAATAATGTGTGAATGTAATATCCTGAGTGTTTACGATAACGATCCTTAGAGAAGGAAATGAATGGGTTAAAGAATATATAATACTCAAAATATAATTGAGTTCAAGTGAATGTTATGAAATAAAAACTTTCAAGAATTTTTGAGAGGAACAGAAAATATAGAACCTATGTTAAGGTAATGCGTTGAAGTTGTTCTACAATAGACTTCTAAAAGAGACGAGATGAAAACTAGGTAAGGGAGATTTCGGTGATTCCGAGGACGGAATCCTAATAAGGAGGGAAAAATGTAACGAATGTGATTTTTATAATTAATTAAAATATTTATTTGAGTCAGATGAATATTTTAGTTGATTTATTTATTAAATAATAAATATTTGATGTTGGTTGTTATGGCTTAATTTAATTAAGCGTTATAATTTGATAGATAATTTAATAATTGATGTGCATTTTCTTATTAAAGTTTAATTGATTGTACTAATAAAATAATTTTAAATTATTTAAGTGTGACATTAGAAATATGTTATATGTCATAGTAAAGTAATAATAGTATATAATGAATAGCCTAACCATTGGATTGCTTAACTAATGATGGAAAAGTGAGGTTATGCTACTTAGATGGCTTAATGTGATATTGGTCATGCATGTAAGAGTTTTGTAACATAAGTCTTATGTTATTAGTGGGGGTTACTATTATATTAATTATTAACATAACTATTACCCAAATGAGGAGTTACACAAGAAGAAATCCTAGCATTTTTTTATAGCAAGAGTCTTGGTAGAAGAGAGAAATAGAGAAATTGAGAGAGATAGAGAGAAATAGAGGAATTGAGATGAGCTAGAAGAAGAATAAGAAGAAGAAAAAGCTAGAAGAAGGTAACTTCTAAACTCTTATTTAATCTTTAATTTTTTTGGGTAGATTTATGTTCTAGGGTAGTAGATCATGCTTAATCTTGTTTGTATTGGTTTAATCTTCGATTATCAAGAATCAAACAAGAGGATTCAAGAAGGAAAATGAAATGGAAAGAAAATTTGAAGAACAAAATTCGTAGGTTTTGAGTAATTGTGGACAGATCTTGTGAAATTCATACCTCTTTGGGTATAATGAGTTAGAAATTGAGCCTTATATCAAATCGAAGATATGGAAGTAAGATATATTCTGAAAGTTGAATCACATGAAAACGCTTTATAGATTTCTTGCAATGTCTATTTTAGTAAGGTTGGTCCGAAGGGAAAATAATATGCCCAGGAAATCAAAACTGTTACGGTTTCTGACTTTGAACAATTCATATAAATTTGTGTGTTTTGAATCTGAAGAAACTTAAAACTGAAAAGTTGTAGATATAGAAGTTTACTAGCCAGACTCACGAGATTAAGCCATTTTATGGACCGGATCATGTCCGAAATAAATTGTTTAGTAAGGATGTCCAAAAAAGAAATTTTCTAGGCTAGTTAATGAGTTGCAGAATCTAGTTTAGATGGATAAGGGTCTGACTTTAAGCCCTAGATGAGGTTGTAGTACACTAGTTAAGGGTTAATTCTATATAAGAAGGAACAAAAATGGACATGTAACGAAGGAGTTACGTTAAAAACGAAAACAACGTTTTGTTAAAGAAATTGTGAAGATGAGTTTTATAATTCTGTTTGAATTAAGATTTTGGGTGATGGTATATTTTGATGATTAAAAATATGTTTTCATATATGTAATGAGTATAGATATGTGTTATCATATTCTATGCATAATTAACCATTTAAGATCAAGAGTTGAGATAAGTTAATGTGTGCACATAACGTGCTTAATAAAATGTCTAAGAGTGATATTGTTTCTAAACTTTGGTATACAAAGTGTCTAACTAATGGCTAATATTGGATATCTGAGTATGAAAAGATGATAATACAAGAATAATAATGGAAAGAAATAGAAAAGGGCTTTTTTTGATTTTTGAAGGAAAATTAAACATGTAAACATTGTGTTGAATATGCATTTTTGAAACCAAAGTGATATAATAAAATGGTGTGATATACGCACATTAAACTACAAGTGCGATAGTCTAGCATGTGTGGTGATGAAAATGAAAACAAAACTGAGTTGCATATAAAATAGGTAGATGTCTATAAAGACATTATAAAGGATAATAAGATAAAGTAAGGTCTTAGAATAAATTTGACCATGAGATTGAGTATTGATTTTATTTATTATCAATCTCACATACAGTGTAGGTTGTGCAAGGACGCGAAGTATTAGCGTGTTAGTAAAAAGCCGGTAAAGTTAAGTTTTTCAGTTCCTATTTGCTATGTGAACTTGATGATTAACTGTTTTAAATCTTTATTGCAAAGAGCATGATGCGTTGTATATATATTGAAAGTATGAAACGTTAAAGTCAGTTTATAACTACGTTGATTGAGTATTGAATGATGATTGAGTAAGGAACTCAATCTCTTCACTTGTTATATGAACTAAATCATGTATGTTATGTTAGTCCAATGTTTATGAGATGTATGATAAACATGTTATTATGTGCTACGTGATGCATGAAAAACTGTTAGATTTGCTGGGTTGTCGAGTGCAACCTTGCAAATAACCATTTTTGCTGGTAAATGATTTAAGGTAACACTATGTGGTACTTGAAAGACATGAATCAGATGTAATAAACAAAGATTATTATTTTAGCTAAAGTTTTTATTCCTTTAAACCATGATTAGGGTTCATGAGATGTACTCAATGTTTTATGATATATATTTTATGTTGAGTTGTAAAGTTAAAGTTTAAGTTGTCTGATGTATAAAAGATATCGATTTGATATGTAAGTATATATATATTAACTCTGATAAAGTGAATCATGGATTATATATGATTCAAAGACATTTAGATGATAAAGGTTTTGATTCAGGGAATTAAAGTAAGAAGATAGAAAAGTTTAAATTATTCCGCATTTTATTAAGTTTAACGTCAAATAATGATGTAAAAATCAGAAGGTAGACGTGTTATTAATGATTGAAGTCTAGAATTAAATTATTTAAATTTGGGGGTCGTTACAGATATTCACGCTAAAAAGTGTGATGGAAAAAAGTAGCTTGACTAGTCTAATTTTGTGGCCTTTGTTACTCGAGTTAGTAAATCCTTAGGGGTGTCTCTACACCTAGTGTCCTAAAGCCAATTGGTTTGGGATTCATTGGTCCAACGCTCGCTCTACATGGGTAACTCTGAAAAGCCTAAGAAATTGCGACATTGTAGAAGTCAAGAATCAAAATTGGAAATAATGGAAAAAATAAATGGAAAAAAGAAAGAAAAAGAAAAAATGAGCTTGCTTGATTTTCATGATAAAAATCCCTACTAAGAGTTACATCATATACACAATGCATGCAGCACATGAAATTGATTTAATGAGGGATGGTGTCTAAAATAAAGATTGAGTATTTTTGATAAAGTGAAAGTGTGATTTTAAATTTAATCTTGCTTATGTATAATGCCCATAGATATTTAGAAGTTTTCTTTCAATTTCATAATTTGTTGAACCCAAAAATATTTTTTTGAATTTTGTGGGAATATTCACTGCAAATCTTCACGAGACATAACTCGTCCACTTGGGATAACCTTGGGGTTTAAAGGCTTATTGCACATGCTAAGTGCAGTCGTGTTTCTTCTGAAAATAGGGTAGTATAATTTTTATTTTATTTTACTTGAGGACGAGCAAAAGCTAGGTATGGGGGTATTTGATAGAGACATAATTCAAACATTTTATTATCCCTAATTTTGTCCTTTTAATTATATTAGTTTATTAAATTAATATGTTTTGTTTTATTTTGTAGGATTTAATATTTGTTGCAATAAAGTCAAAATCTTGGTGATCAAACGATATTTAATGCTCTTATATATTCATGTAAAGAATATCCAAGTAGAATCCTATAAGGAGATGGGAAGAGGTGGAACAATCTTGGTGTGCAAGTCAAATCCAACAAGAGAAAGAAAAGTCTATTTAGAAGATCTTTTTGAGAAGTTGATTGCCACTAGGAAGTTGAAACCTACATGGAAAGGGAACAAAAGTGTCCAAGTTTAATGAATCTAAATTAGGGTTTTAAAGTTATTTTCCCTATAAATAGGCCTCTTGTTTTAGAGAGAAAGACACCACTTGTTATTTTCTTTTACTTAGTTTTTCACTAGTGTAGAAGAGATTTAGAGTTTGTCTTTTCTTAAAGTTCAATCACGTGTGGTACTACTGTCAGGGAGTATTTGTAACTTTCTTTTATTGATATAATAGAAATTCTCTTTTAATTATTGTTTTTATTTCATGCGAATAGTAGTACTAACATTATTTGTTTTTGTTTTTAATACCATGGCTAGCTAAATTTCTAATACCTAGGATTATGATGAAACTAAGTATTTCATAATAATATTTTCTTTCTGTTCCAAAATTAATGCCTAATTATTTTCGCCTTCATATTTTCCTCCGCATAAATTGCATATGATTTTTATTTTGATTGAGAGGTTTTGATAAGTTATAGTTAATATGTGAATTTTCCATAACTTATGCTTTCCCTATGACGCCCCCAAATTCGGGTATCTTCCAACCCGACAGATGGTGCTCCACGATACTACAATCCATACAATCATTCTATTGAGATAACAACAAAATGAGTGTAATTACTATATTTGTATTACATTTGTAATAAATCCTTTCCCAGGTTCATTAACCTAATACATTCGTTGTTCTTCATAAGTATATTACATACAAATACACTAGTCTATTACAGGACGATTAAGTGTCCATCTTAGCCTTGCCTTTATCTCTCTTAGAACTCTCAGTTCGTTCGGCTTTAGCTGTAAACATATGGTTCAAGCAAGAATGAGCATAACTAGCTCAGCAAGTCTTAACAAAGAATCATAAGAATATCACCTTAACAATTACATGCTTTATTTCCATATCTGAACAATTATCTACGAAGCACTATGAAACATTTGACTAGTACTTCTAATGTCATAATAACAATTCCAAAGTATATATAATAGCTTAGGAATGATGAACCGGTCAATAGACCATGAACATACCCTTTTCATTTTCATACTTGAAAAGGATATCCAGCACTAAGGCCATCCACCCGTCTTTACTTATGAGCACTTCTAGGTGATCAACCTATTGTACTCTATGTTGATAAACACTCTTACGTTAAACGTATTTACGCTTAACATTTGGCAACCTCGCGTGCCCATCGAATAATCGATGAAAAATACTTTTGTTTGTGTATAGACAAACTTACCTTCTCATCTGTACCAAAAACTTGGTGTAGGATAGCGTTAGCAGTTCTATATCGAAAGACTTGTAAACAAATCAATCAATTCTTCAATACTGGTCTAGCCAAGTTAAAACAGGCATCGACTCTTTCTTTAATACCATTCATGCATTGTATAACATGCATCACATAAAACTTGACTAACACGAAGGTTAGGCAAGCGTTAAGAAAGACTTGCCTTCAAGCGTCTTCGAATAAATAATTCAACTATTCTCAGTCTTTACAGGATCTACATGATACATTCACATAGCACAGTGTAATTAGTTATCAAACAAACTAACTTTATTGTCTATAACCAACTTCTTTCTCATCTATATCTTTATTTGAATTAACTTCATTATTAAAGTCGATTTGACTTTCTCTACTTCATTATGGTTCGTTAACGTTTTTACGTTACTAACCGACATTCGATCATTATTGGTTAAGTAACAACGTTGAACGTCATTTACAATTTACTTATTACATTCTCGCGTTCTTCATTTAATTTCTATTTAAACCTTCCTAAATCTTCTTACATTATCACCTTATAAGTGATTTAAGTTTAATCTTATTATGTACATTAAGTACCTTCAATGTCTTACCTTAAGTCTACATTCAAATGGAATAAAACTTAACTTGGTCAACATTTTTCTACTGCCAGCGCTGCGACGCGACGTCCTTTGTATTCTAGTGGCACTGCGGCGCGAGTTAGAAGGGTACTCGGCCAAGTCTGGTGCTACAGCGCGACCACTTTGTATTGGTTTTGGCGCTACGACGCCGAGTCTGTGCACAAGTTGGCCAAAATAGTCCACTTTTCTAACAAAACTCCCGGCTTCCTATTTTGTTCGTTTAACATCCGAATTGACCCATTCAAAAGCCTACAACTCACAAATTACATCCTTTACGTGTTCATATAAGAATTTCACATTTTTGAATCTGTTAACTCGGAATTCACCTTTGAGTTCATTTTTAAGCTTTCGTTTAACGTTTTCGACTATTCAATACTCGTTTTCTTCGTTATAAGTCGGAATGCGACAATTCTTTCGCTAACGACTCTTAATTACCTTATCTCACGTGTTGACATTAGAAACCATCATTTTCAAGTCACACGACAACTTTTGTCCTTTAATCCGGGCTTTTTACGTTTTCGATGTTTAACGTCTGTTTTCGCAAAATTCGACATAACTTCATTACTCGTGTTCTATAAGCCAAATCAAATGGAAAACTCCATTGATTCATCCTAGTCATCCTAACCAAACAATAGGCACATTCTTTAGCTATAACTATTTTCAAAACGTTCATTCATAACTAAGTTAACGTTCAAGACTTTTTTCAGTTTTAACTCACGTAAATACTTACGATTTCTATTTGGTCATGACCTATCAATGATTTGGTCATTAATAGACATCCTTATATCTCCTCAATAAACATGCTCCACCAATCTATGATTCTTCTATGTTAAAGAAATCGAAAAAGATGAAGATTGCGGTTTATGAGAATTTACCTTTGAAGAAATTAACGTTCTTGATAAACGTCTATTGGTTTACTTGAAAGTCGAATGATTAAGCATTTCTAGCTTTTCTCTCTCTCAATATAGGTTGAACAAGATTTTCAAAACAACAAAAGCTCAACCTTAGCTTTGTATTTATAGAAATCAAAATAAGGGGCAATATTGTCCAAATTGCACCTCCTTACTATTGCACCTCCTTTATCAACTTTGTCACAAAGTAAAGTACTTGGTGAGCAAGTTGCCTACCTTGCTTGGCCACCAAGTGGCCGGCCCACTCTCTCATGGATCCTCCCATGGGTTGTCCCATGGGTTTTACCCATCACATGACCCACCGGTTCGACCCGCGGTTTACTTTTTGATTGGGCTTGACATAACTTAATATTGGGCCTTAACTTGGGCTTGAACACTTAATTCAATGAGCTTGCTATTGGTTTAAGTCCAATTAGATTATACCAAACCCTTAACTCATACTCCATTAATACATCTCGTATTCTACGCATATAACTCACGTATTTTCTTCGTCTAATACTCATATAATAATTGTATTATATGTCATATTATTCTTCATACTATACTCGTATTCATACTAGCATAATATTTGTATCTTATATGTATACTCATCGAAACGACTATACACATTTCATTTCCCTTCGGAAACCTCTTTCACAAACCCTTAGGTTTTACGTCCGCAAGCGAAAACTTCGTTTGCCACAACAGAATTATTATTGGATATTCCATACTATCTTCGTATTCTATCATTACGCGTTTCTCGAAATTTCAAACCCTAGCTCCGAACAAAATCAAATGAATAGTGTTTTTACGCAAACATTCTCGGAAAACCTTCTTTTTCGTCTTGATAATTCACAACCATTATTACTAGCACAGAGCCAGAATACTAACCACATCTGTATATTCTAGGTCCTAGAACGACCTTCGAACATCTTACTCACATAATAAATCAATTAAATTCATTTAATTCACATAACTAAATAAAAATTTAATTCATTCAAAATTTGAAATTCTCGGGCGTTACATTCTTCCCTCCTTATAAGGATTCTGTCCCCAGAATCTCACTATTCTTACATAAACAAATGAGGAAACTTTTCCTTCATTTACTTTCGAGCTCCCACGTTGCTTCTTCAACATCGTGATTACTCCAAATTACCTTTACTGAAGGTATTACTTTATTTCTCAAGACTTGCTCCTTCCTATCAATAATCTGAATCGGAAATTCTTCATACGTTAAGTCTTTTTCTACTTGAATAGACTCATATTCTATAACGTGTTTGTAGTCCGGTTTATAAGGACGTAACACAGACATGTGAAATACATTGTGTATTCTTTCCATTTCTAGAGGTAAGGCTACTTTATAGGCTACCTCTCTTACCCTTCTTAAAATCTCAAAAGGTCCTACAAACCTTGGACTTAACTTCCCTTTCTTCCCAAAATGTATCTTCCCTTTCCAGGGCGATACTTTTAGAAAAACATATGAACCTACTTCAAATTCCCTCTTCTCTCGATGAGGATTTGCATACTTCCCTTGTCTATCTTGAGCTACTACCAATCGAGTTCGTATTAGCTTAAACCATGTCTGCCGTTTGTTGTACCATTTCAGGTCCCAACATTCGACGTTCACCTACTTCATCCTAGCAAAGTGGTGTTCTGCACTTCCTTCCATACAATGCTTCGTAAGACGGCATGCCTATACTAGCGTGAAAACTATTGTTGTAAGCAAATTCTACCAAAGGTAGATGTTCGTCCCAACTTCCCTTGAAATCCATTGTTAGTTCTCAGTAGGCACAATAGATCTGTAGAAGGGGGTTGAATAGATCTTTTTTATTTCAAATACTTTTCTCTATTATTTTGTATAGCTATTAAATTAGCATATGACAAACATAAGAATCTTTTCAAGTACAGCGGAATAAGTAAAAGATCCCCTTCATTTATATATTCATAATCATACATACATTGTTCAGAGAGTAAGTTTACTTGTAAGCGCTAAAACATACATAGCGATTCTGAGGTTATAATACATAATGTAAATGACATAATGTAAAAGACACAAGGGGTTTTAAGTGGTTCGGAGACTCAAGCTCCTAATCCACTCTTCTACTTTCAACTGGCGTGATTTCCACTAAGGAAGGCGGCACCTCAATCACTAAGATTCCTTCAGGCCAGCACTTTAGGACTCCTCTAGTTCCCTAGGAACTCTTCAGCCCAAAGAAGCTTGAAACTTCGTTTAGTCCCTCCGACAAGGACTTTTCCGGCATCGGCTTCATTTAGTCCCTTCTTGACAAGGGCGCCTCGAGCCCACAACTTCTGCTGAGTTGTTTGTTTATTTGTTGGAGTTGGTCTTTGAGCCGCTAAGATGTCTTCATGCTCAAACATCTTCTATACTTAGCATTGGCGTGATCATCCTTGAAGTGCACTGATTGAGTGTTGCATGATGCTCGGCTTCTTTAGTTACTCAACCTCTTCTTGATGATCCCTTGATGATCGCCTTGAAG
Organism: Panax quinquefolius; assembly: GCA_020205615.1. Taxonomy (NCBI): domain Eukaryota; kingdom Viridiplantae; phylum Streptophyta; class Magnoliopsida; order Apiales; family Araliaceae; genus Panax; species Panax quinquefolius. The sequence continues at coordinate 9,932 of JAINUW010000182.1, read as the reverse complement.
ATCTTTACTCTTGATACATGATGGTTTGCATACGATAAGTTTCCAAGATGACCGTAAGTTCTTCTTGCTGGTACTTGAAACTTTCTCATGCTTGCCACACCGTGATGACGTTTGCGATCTCCCTTTTTGATACTTGATGTCTTCTCATGATGGACTTGCTAAGATGACTATAAGCTCTTCTCTATTGTACTTAGAGTCTTCTCATGACGGACACCAAGATGACATGATATTCTTCTTTCTCTCGGCAGTTCAGAACACTCTTCTTGTAGTAGAACTATCACTTCTATATAGTAGAACTCTCACTTCTACTTCTTCCTTTGCATGTATTTGAGTGTTCTTGGTGGATCATAGAGTGAGCCTTCGGACTCACTATCTTACGTGGTTTAGTACATTCCACCTTCTCTCGAAACTGTGCAACTCCAGCAACCCTCGATCTTTGAAGCTCTTCCTGATTTATACTCCTTCCCAATCCTTCCGTTGGAAAGTAGCCGTTGAAGGCTATTCAAATATCTTCAGAGATCTCGAGTTGACAGAGGTAGACTACTTATGTGACATGTCATACTTTATCTGACATTGCAGTCTACTGTTTCACCTACCCATCAGAGATGTCACTTTAATGTCTTGTGCAAGTTGAAGACTTTATAATCTCCTTCTAATTTCTCGATCAGAGGTTGTCCTTTTGCATCGATGCTCTTAATAAGCTTTTGTCCGAATACCATCCTTCATTTTAAACCATTGCCAATGCTTCAATCTTCAGGTGTTCGAACTCTACGATTCTGATGCTTGTCTTCTTGGACCTGATCTTACTGTCTTGTTGAGTGTTGCTCATTGACTGATAGAGTTAACACTACAATCTTGAAGAGTGTTGATTGGATCTCCAATGTAGTACACATCTTCCTTCTATTGTGCAGTGCTTCAACACTTCTATTTGCTTCGACTGTTCTCAGAGACTGATGGCTTGACTCCTTTGATCTGGGCTCTACTAAATAGCAAGACACTTCAGATTCGTGGCACCTCCAGCTCGCTTTCTCCTGGTGATCTCCCATTCACTTATCATCAATGGACTGACCCTACACTTAATCACTTTAGCCTTGTTCTTTAGAGGCTGGCCAGCATCTCTGTGCATGTTCCATTAGTTCTTTCTTTGTTTGGCAAATACTATGATCCTGGTAGCTTCCAAGATCGTTGTCTTCTGTCTTCTTGACAGCTACTGCACTTGCTGACTTTCCTTAGTCAGTTACTGAAGTCTTCTTATAATCGTATTGTGGAAGACTTCATCTCGAATGGCTTTACAACTCAATCTTGATGCTGATTGGGTTGGTGCTTAGATCTTTTATTAACTTGCATGCCATCCGTTGAGTGCTCTCTGGTTCTCTTCAGGTGAGATGTATCTTTGTAGTGCTAACCAGAGGCTTTGTTCCTTTGGATATTCTGGGAGTTCTCATTATTTGAGAATCATACTTGCTCTACGATTCTGGCTATGCATTGTGAGCACTTCTGTTGAGGTCGTAGTTCTTGCACTCTACGATTCAGCTTCGCCTGTGCAGACACTACGATCCTGAGATCAGATCTTGACACTCTACGGTTTCTGCCTTGCGCTTGTTGTCTTCATCTGATCTTGCTCGACTATGATCTCTGCATGTAATCAATAGACTCTACGAACTCAGAGTGTAGTCTATGATCCTTGACTTGGCTTCGGCATCGGTAGACTCTACGACTCCGAGTGTAGTCTATGTTTCTGACTTGGCTTCGGCAGATGTTCGGTCGACTCGTAGACTGGTTGTCTCTACGATTCTGAAAATGACTTCCTCAACACACTACGATCTCGAGGAAGCTCTTCTCAATATACCACGATCCTTCATCGTTTCTTGTGGTAGTCTACGAACTCCGAGATCTACTATCTTGCAGACTACGATTCTGCCTCGATAGCTCTCAAGTTATCCTTGACTCTTCTGGCAGACAACGATCTCTGGTGCAGTACTCGAAGATCAGACAAGCCTTTCTATTACATCATAAGATTAACCTAACATGCTTGATCTTTCTATATTTATAGTCCTTGTACATCATTTCTTTTTAAGGAATTTATAAAGTTGTTTTGCTTATGTAGGATCAACCTAACATACTTGATCAATTCATTCTAAGTCCTTGTACACATGTTTCTATTATCTATCAAAGGACTTTATAACTTTTCTTAATGCAAGCATACTTGCATATTATTCATTCATATATATATATATATATATATATCATAATCAAATCATATGTAAATAGGAATATCATTCACATGCTTATTCCTGACAATCTCTCCCTATTTGATTATGACAAAAATAATAAGTGCATAGGCATGTTATGAATGAATCTTGTATACAGTGAGCAACTGTATTTCTAAAACAGATAATCATGAATGTCATTTATAAAGATGTGGCAAATTATACATAAAGACACTTTACATCCTGGATCTAGAACACACCTAACTAGTTAGAGATGTACCTCTTTGGCTCCATGTGTGTTTCTAGGATGTCTGATGATCAGCTACTCATCTGATTGTTCTTCTTACTCTCCCCCTGGGATGATGACCTTCTGTCTTGGCTTTGCTCCCCTTTATCATCTTTCTGAACATGCTCCCCCTCAGACTCTGCGATCATGTGATCATCATCTTTTCGCTCCCCCTCAGATGATGATTCTTTTTCTACAGCTGGTGACTTCTTCTTCTTTGACTCTTTCTCTCTTATCCCTCTGCTCTTCTTCGAGTGCCCTTTGCTCATCTTGCTCTTCCTCTTTCTATGCCTTTCTTTCTCCCCCTTTTTGTCATTAATCAGTTGTGGGAGCTGCTCCATGTTGGACATAAGCTGCTCCATTAGGTAGGAGGAGTTGTCAACTTCAAACTTGAGTTCCTGTTGGCCTAGCTCAAGTTGCACTGAGAAAGACTGCTTCAGGTCATCAATCTTGTCAGAGAGGGCTTGGATCTATTCTTCATTGGCCTTCTGAACTCGTAGAGCTTCTGCCTTTTGATCTTGTATGGCCTTCTGATAGATGTTATCTTTCTCTTAAAGTTTGAGAGATACCTCTGCCATAGTAGCTTGAAGTTTGTTCTGTAGTGAGTCTTCTCCTCTTGTTGTCAGTTTCTGTGACTCTTCAGTGAGTAGAGATATTTTCTCACTTAGTTCATCAAAGCTCTTCAGTAGTTCTTGCTCCAAAATAGTTTGATCCTTTTGTTGGGCAGCTTCGGGATGAGCAGTGGATTGGACTCTATGAGTTTCATTCTTGGATAGATTTTCAAAGGCTTGGAGAATCTGAACAATCATTGAGTACCAATTACTTGTTTGAGGACGACGGAATGTCGAGAGCGTTGTTTCAATCGTTGGAGGCTTCGATGTTGAATTTGAACACGATCTCAAGAGATGAGAGTGGCGGAATTTCTACGATCATCTCCTTGGTCATGTTCCTTCTTCCTTCGTGAGTCCACTCTCTACGATCGTAGGGATATAGTGATTGCCAACCGTCGATAGACTTTTAAGTGTGGTTGGTCTTTGATCATTTTGATTGCAAACTTCTTCACCCTTGGGAAGTTCTCGAGCCACCACTCCATGTTTGGAAAGTGAGAGAAGCACCAAATGAGATATCTTCCATCTCCTTCAAGATGGGCCTTTAGCCACGACATCCACTCGAAGAACCATCTCATCAAAGAAATCATCGAGGATTGTAGAGAGAATGGTCGAGCGGTCTAGCTCCATGTTGTTCTAGTTTTTAGCTATGTCAAAGGTAGTCATTCTTACTACCTTGAGCTGTTCATCTCCATAGTTTACCCATCTTTCAGAAGGTTCCTCTGGCAGTTCATTTTAAACTTCCACCACTATTCTTCTGTTAAATCTTGCAGGTGAGAGAACTGGATAATCTTCTTGTTCGTCTGCTTCCTGTGTTGCAGAATCTGAATCTCTTTCAATCTCTTCTCTCTCAGAGCCTGAACCATCTTGATCATTTTTAGCAGAGAATCCTTCTTGTTGCATTTCATTCTCAGAGCTTTCTTCAGCAAGATTTTCCTCTGATTCATCTTCTTCATTGCTGGTCCTCTCCTCAGCACTTTCATCCTTTGAAATAATCTCATTATCACTCAGTTCAATGATAGCATTTGATTGATCCCTGCTTCTTTTGGAGGTGAAATTTGCTTGTAGTCTGTAGCTCTTCCTTCTTCTTGGAGGTTCAGCTTTGGAAGAGTCAGACTCCTCTTCTTCTTCAGACTTGGAAGCCTCTGGTTCATCAGAAGAACTTCCTTGAGTTCAAGAAGGGCGGCGGCCCCTTCTTCTTCAGAACTCATCACCCTTTGAGTCATTTTGAGGGCTTTCAGAATTAGAAGGGGCTCGTTCTTCTTCTTTAAAATCAGCTTCATTTGACCCATTATCTGGGCTTGTTGGGGCAGTTGCATTTGGGGATAGAATTGGATCATCTTGAATTTCTTCTTTATCAACAAAGTGACTGCTCTGGGAATTAGCCACAGGGCTTGAGCATTCCTCTTCATCAGCAGATGCTGAACTTTCATTCATTAATCCAGCTTCACCTACACTGCTGGATTTGGTCTGTGGAGACTCAGCCTTTACATCTGTCCCCTTTTCTTCTGCTGACTCTACATCCTTCTCTTTAGCAGATGTACTATTTTGGGAAGCTGAGGCTGGTTTGTTTTCCACCTTAGCTTTCTTGCTGAATGGCCCTTGAAGCAGCCTGTTGCTTCTCCTCTTTGTTGTTTCAGCAGTTATGACTTTTTCTTCTTTATCCTTGTCTTTGGAGGAGAGACTCCTTGATGAGGCTCTTCTTGATGAAGTCTGGGCTTTCTTCACATCGCCAGCTTTCTTCACACCTCTGGATTTCTTTCTGGCTGGTGTGATTTCTGTTGGTACAGAGTCATCAGACTCAGAGCTCTCTGCCTCTTCTGTCTTCCTCTTCTATGTAGAGGTCTTGTTCCTGTCTGCAGTAGTCAACCTTCTGTTCTCCTTAGGGTTCTTCTTCCAATTCACAAATAATTGTGGAGACATCACTTTGTGAACATTCAAAGGCTCTCCTTCATCATCCTTGATCTTCCCTCCTAGCTTCTTCTTCATCACAATACTCACCAGTCTACCATGAAACACCTTAGTCATGGGTTTTTTGGTGGACTTCTTCATCTCAGCTTTCTCCATCCACTTGGAGATTTGTTTGAACAAGATAGCTCCAAAGTTGATTTGTTTCTTCAGAACTATTGCTGACATTATCTTCAACTGTTGGTCAAGCACTGTGTCATGTGTAAAGGTCCTCGCACGATTCATTGTCCAACTATTTCAACAAGGAACTCGTATCTTCTGTGAAACTCCTTCTTCTTCATATCTTTCGGACTAGGGTTTTTTGGTACCCCATGACCTTCTTTGCTTGTTCAAGATCGACATCATCAAGGTTCTTCACCCTTTCTTAGTTAGGAAAAAAACCTAGGCATTGATTAAGGTCAGAGGATTTCAACTTTAGATAATGACCCTTAACCTTGGTAGAAATGGTTCCAGAGTTTTTGGAGGCATTTGAGTAAAACTCTTTAACCAGATCAACATATACTCCAGTGCTAGCCTCGAGGCATTCTGAGAATCCTTCTTTCTTCACAAGTTCAAGAATGTCTCTGAACGTCTTTTCGGATTTCTTAAATGACTTGGTTCCGAGCTGAATGCCGGTGATTACTCTCCAGTTTTCCATTTGAGCAGTTCGAAGAATGTGGGTATTCGGTTTAGAGAGGTTTATGAGAGATGGTTTATCGTGATTTGATAAAGCTCTAGAGTGTTAATCTATTCTGGCTCTTGAGGGGATTCTAGGGTTTACAAAATGGGAGGGAGAAAGGTTCGATAGCTTTTGATAACTGTCTGCAGATTTAAAATTGTCTTTATGGTAGTTCCTTCTAACTCTGCATAACCAGTGATGTGTCAACCGACCATTGGTTGCACGATGCTCAGTAATGAGCTGTAACTCCCCATAACTTTTTGGTTAGATATTTCTTTTTAGAAGAGTAGTCGTTTAGACGACGTAGCTTTGACTGTTGACCTTTTGATTCGTAGAGTAACATGGTAAGGCAGCTATGCATTCTACGATTTCCTTTGTTGACTCAACGATCAACTTCTGAGAGATGCTGCAGTGGATGGCTTTGACTTCTATCCTCATTTTGATGCAGCATAGTTTGATCACTGATATACTCGAACTTATCTCCTCATTTTGAATGATTGAGCAATTGTCTCATTTTCCAAGCTCCTTGTGAACTGGAGTATCCTTTGGTAGAACTACAATCGTCGAGTTGTCTTTTGTCTCGACTCTACGATCGTTAACTGACTTGGTCCTTGAGATGAATTTGATCAAGCAATTCTTGTGGGACAAGGTAGCTCAGGAAGGGCCAACCTCTTAGAGTGAGTTAAGGGTCAGGTTTGTCCCTGAGGCACTTTCCAGATGAAATGATATAGAAGTGATTTGCAATGACATCTCATTCGACCTTTTCTGATCTGGAGATCCTCTACCAACTTTAGACAATTTCATTTGCTGTAATTGTGGTGTCCTCCTGCTTTTACACTGCGATCAGAAGCTTGATCGTGGGTACTCCACGATTTTGAGTTGGGTGGTTGAAAGGTTATCAGTAGTATGTTTTGAGACGTTCCTACTGACTATGGATCTTCATTTGGTTCATCAGCCACAAAGTTTTAGGACTCTATAGCTGGTATATTTCCTCATAGTATAACTTTCGGTCTCAAGTTTTTCTTAACAGATCACCGCTGCTCCCCATGGTTGAAGTCGCCTCTTCCTGGATAGATGTGATTCCTTTTCTTTGGACTCATTTGAAGGAAACCCTGCATATCTCTTTCTGACTGGAGTCATCATTATCACATAAATCTTCTTGTATCGTAGACATGGATATTTTCAAGACTGATCACTCTACGATCTTTTGACAGCACTACGATCGTAGTCTCCTTTGACATTCTTGTGTTTGTGAAGTTCTGCTTCCACGACGAGTTCCTCTGGACTGATGCTCGATGATCCTTTGTTGTGAGCTTTCTTGAGAATTCTTCTCATAAAACATTCGTTGCTTGCTCTTGAGCATATAGGATCCTTTAGGTGACTGGCCTGCTTCCATACACAAATTACCAGCCATGTGAGCTACAATCTGGTTAGCTCAGAGGGTCTTCAAGAATAGGCTTGGACATATAGGAACTTTATCATACTTATCTCCTGAATGGTCCTTAGCCTTCTCATTGGGTTGAGTCTTCTTGGTTCAAGTCTTTTGCTTCAAAGATTCTTAGTGTGGTCGACCCGACCAAGTACCGCAGGGTTTAAATATTTCTATTTTTGGTACCCATAATTAAATGGGTCCCGCTAGGTTAGTTTTCTAAACCCTGCTCCTCTTATTTGGATAATCATCACATTTATCAACAATCATCATATTCATGCATAAGACTAGATTTAGATAATACATTTTGATATGCATGAAGGTGAGTGAGTGTGTAGAATTGACATTTAATAACACACTCTTTATCTTTGATGGTTTCATCATTTGTTGGGTTATGTTCACAATGTTTAAGTGTTCACAGAGTGAGAATCAACTCTATGATTAAGAGTATCTAGTTGATTCATGGAGGTGATCAGTTTCTACACATCATCAAGATACTCTTGTAGAACTGATCATACTGTGTGTTGTCAAACACTTAGAACAAGGATTTGTACATACATACTAACCCACCAGCAAAGATTACTTCACATAAAATTTATTTGACCTGTGATGCTCTTATGACCCATTTCAGATTTCCTTCAAGATGTCATCTTCATCCTAAAACTTGGATGGAGAGAAAGCTTATAGACATTTGAGTTTCCGTCCTTAGGGTACTTTCTCTCTTCACCTTTTTAGGTGGATTATGACTTCTTGACAGAACACTATTATGATTCATAAGAGGTGCTTTTATGATGAACACATGTAATAGTGAGGAATCGTACCTTTTTACTGTCAATCTCTTAACAGTCATTTATCTTAGATATACTGAGTTTAGGCATTGATGTTCATAGCTTCACATTTGCTTCTGACAGCTTGTTGCTCGTGTTGACCTTTAATTAATCAGTCATGGTCTTGAAGATGTAGGCCAAGAGAATCTCAACATTAAGATCTTTGACATCCTTTAGTTTACAAAGTTTGCACCTAGTTGTTGGTTGGTCAGACATAAGTTTGAGAAGATCTTCTTTATTCTCTTGATAAGCATTTCTTAGCATGTATGGCCTCTTCATCTTTCAGACTAGTGGATGCTTGACTCTTTGTCTTTGATGTCTCTTGAGGTCTCTCGTCTGGTCTTCAGACTACAAGATTGACTGCAGGTTGGGATTGGTCTTGTCGATGTAGCAATTGAGAACATGGACCAATCTGAGCAGCTTCAGGTGTATATACACATTTACCTGCATACGATTTTCCAACGTGTGAGCTCATCTGCATATAACAAGTTACTTACTACTAAACTAAGTTTACAACAATGTTTGTGCCTAGGATCAAACTCAAAGCTATTATCTTTTGAATATAGCATGAGAACCTGCTCTAATACCAATTGTTAGTTATCAGTGAGCACAATGGATCTAGAAGGGGGGTTGAATAGATCCTTTTATTTCAAATACTTTTCTCTATTATTTTGTATAGCTATTAAATTAGCATACGGCAAACATAAGAATCTTTTCAAGCACAACGGAATAAGTAAAAGATCACCTTCATTGATATATTCATAATCATACATACATTGTTCGTAGAATAAGTTTAGTTATAAGCAGTTAAAACATACATAGCAGTTATAGCAGTTATAGTACATAATATAAATGACATAAGATTCCTTCAAGACCAACAGCCTTGGGACTTCAGCTCACTAAGAACTCTTTAAGGCCACTAAGAACTTGGGACTCCTCTAGTTCCCTAGAACTCTTCAAGCCCAGTAGGCTTGGAACTTCGTTTAGTTCCTCTGGACAAGGACCCTTCTGGCCCTGGCTTCATTTAGTCCCTTCGGACAAGGACCCCTCAGGCCCTGGCTTCTGTTGAGTTGTTTGTTTGTTTGTTGGAGTTGGTGTTGAGTCGCTAAGATGTCTTCATGCTCGAACATCTTCTATACTTAGCGACTTACGTGATCATCTTTGAAGTGCAACAGTGTTGCATGATGCTCGCCTTTCTTGATTACTCTACCTCTTCGGATGATCCTTGATGATGGCGCCTTCAAGATCTTTCCTTCGATATATGATGGTGGCATATGATAAGTTTCAAGATGACCGTAAGTTCTTCTCGCTTGGTACTTGAAAATTTCTCATGCTTGCCACCATGATGACGTTTATGATCTCCTTTTTGATACTTGATGTCTTCTCACGATGGACTTGCTAAGATGACTATAAGCTCTTCTCTATTATACTTAGAGTCTTCTACGATGGACACCAAGATGACATGATGCTCTTCTTTCTCTTGGCGCTTCGTAACACTCTTCTTGTAGTAGAACCCTCACTTCTACATAGTAGAACTCTCACTTCTACATAGTAGAACTCTCACTTCTACTTCTTCCTTTGCATATAATCGAGTGTTCTTGGTGGATCGTAGAGTGAGCCTTCTGACTCACTATCTTACGTGGTTTAGTACATTCAACCTTCTCTCCAAACCCGGCGACTCCAAAGAACCCTCGATCTTTGAAGCTCTTCCCGATTTATACTCCTTCCCAATCCTTCATTGGAAAGTAGCCGCTTGAAGGCTATTCAAATATCTTCACGATCTCGAGTAGAAAGAGGTAGAATGCCGATGTGACATGTCATAGTTTATCGACATTGTAGTCTCTTCGTTTCACCTACCCATCGGAGATGTCACTTTAATGTCTTGGGCGGTTTGAAGACTTTATTATCTCCTTCTAATTTCTCGATCGGAGGTTGTCCTTTTGCAT